>JADANM010002527.1:5922719-5945291 GCA_026213755.1 Eurema hecabe
GTCAATCAGATAAGTACAAACACTGCACCTATGTACAACTAGCAGGTCTAGCCCAATCGTATATTGTGTAATCAGAACGCTAACTGTAAGCAAAGTAAAGCAGTCTCTCAGTAGCTTTGGCTAGTTAGCAAGAACATTATTATATACATATTTATGCAACACTTTTAATCGTTTCACTTTTATGATATTAAAATTAATGTACACTAGTATTACAAATCATTTCAAAATAAAGACTTGAGATTAATATTTAAGTTAAAATTGTGTATAAAACACTCAACTCTTGCACATTCTTGCCGCAATAATATGTATATAATTGAAATATCAGAAACTTTCTTCAGAGCCGGCGAAACTAAACTTAAATGTATTAATTTAAATTTAACGAGTTTCACTTATTCTTTGCTAGAATGATAGACTAATTGACGTATTTACATAAATAGTCCGAGTCGTTTATTATAAGCATAAAATTTTAAAAAGTTGATTCATGTTGCTGCGCAAATATTCTACATCTGGATATTGTTTGCTTTCGTAAAAAGAGAAACGCGCGCCTTTAACAATTTGCTTATACAAATATAAATTTTTTGCATAAGGCTGGGTCCGGTTCCTTCGATGAGTGACTCTATGTCTGCGGACTGTTGAGTGTGGAGTGAAAACGATTGACACGGTCCACAAGTTGCGTGATATCTGCGTCTTACACCTGCCCGTTAATGTTTCTTTTAGACCAGTAAAACGTTTTCATCACAACTCTCGAGTTTCATTTCTACGCGATTCTACGTATGCAAATGTCAAGGCTTAGCAATAACACCCGAACGATCATTAACATTCGTGCCACCGATTCATAGCTGTTTCGATAACATTATCTGTCTCAGCCAATTTAATAGAATTAATTAATCGACGAAGAGTTCTGTTAACATTAACGTTGGCGCGTTAAACAAACAATTTCATTGTAAGTACCATTGTCTTGTCATTGTTCGGATGAGGATTGTTATAGAAAAATTCTTGGATCGACGAGTGATGTCACGTTCGGTGCATTTACCTGAATCCTGCGCATTCTGCAGGTGGTGGATGTGGTGCAGATGGGCATAGTAGTGGTGGTGGTGGAGGATGCACTCCAGGTCGGTGCAGTTCAACATTGTCACGGGGCGCCGGCTCTACCGGCAGCCGTCTCACTCACGCACGCTGCACACTTTCACAAAACTATTCCACGGGCACTTTATACGTTTCGCTGTCACATCACGTTATCTCCTTGGTCACTAATACGGGACTAGCGAACATGGGATCGGGTCTAAGACGGCGCCGTACCGTCTGTTACATTAGCGACGATAAAACTATTGGCGTACACACTTTTTGTTTATATTCTTAGGGCGATTACACATTCCTGGAATGGGTGAGAGGGACCATCACTGATTATGATTGCGCGCGGCAATCGGAACAGCGGGTAGCGTCAATAATACGAGCACAAGTGTGAAGAACGAATGCACGAGTCAAATGCAGGTGCGTGCGGCGTGCGCACTACAGCCGTGGCGCGCGAGTGTACACTGAGCTGAGCGCGGCCCGCGGTGGCTTCCACCTCTCCTGAGCTCCCGGCCTCGGCGCAGCCCGCACTTGTGGACTCTTGCCGTTTGCCTATCATGTCGAGCCACCTATTGCCCCGCAGAGGATAATATGCCGTTCAATGCCCGACGGCCGACACTCATTATCATCTCTACATGGAAGTAGCTCGCTTCGCACACGCGTCCTAATCAGCTTGGCCTACAAATATGACAACTAATTCTTGTGGGTCACATCATGGATGCATATTTCTCAATAAGTATACTATCAAAAATATGTTATAATCGCTCATAATAAAGTTATCATTGTTTAAAAAATTATTTGTGCTTTGCGGAAAAAGGGAAAAATTAATATTAAAGTATCCGCACGGACACCAAGGTCGAGGGACCTGCTCGCCGTGAGTGCCTGACGAACTTTCGAGCCGCGCATGTGAACACTTTACATTATTTATATATAAGAGTATACGAGTAGTGAGTAGCGGACTTAGTCAATCAGTCGATGTGCTGAGCTGGAATATAATCCGATCAATTCAGGATGGCAGAATTAGTGAAAATAAGTAGGTATCTACACATCCATAATTCCGATTTTTTAATGTTTTGAAGTATTATTTTAGTATGTTTTACATTTTTAATAAGCAGCGTCTCTCTCATGTGTGATTTCAAGCTGTAATTGGTTTTTGTTGTTACTATTATAGTTATGTAGTGAATTATGTAAATATTTAGTTTTACCGCGTATTATATTCCGTTGACCTCAGATATTCCGATGTCGCTCTACGTTTGGCCGCCGGGACCTTACAAAGATCCTTTGTTTTTATTAACATCATTACCTTTAAATAATGACAGAAATACTGTTTTTACATAATATTTATATACAAGATCTTGAAATAGATATCTGAAACAATTGCAAAACAAGTTCAGATGATATCATTAATAGGGAAAACTAATGCAAAAGAGTGCCAGCTTGTCTAATATGGTTTGTCTTGCCTTAGACTTCAGAGTATTATGTTAGAACGACACAGGTATTAAAACGTCGATACGTTTGTTTATGAGGCTAGTAAGTACGGCCCTTGCACAAATATTCTAGGGAAGTATGAGGTTTCCGTTACTCGCTGCCGTTACACGTGAAGTAGCTTGCTTTTTATATTACTGTGTAATATACGATTTATTAAATGATTAGTAATATATATATAATAGATATAAAAAAACTAAAAGCAAATATTTAGTTGTTTTTGTGACATTGTAACACTATAATACACACACACAACACACACACACACACACACACGACGTGTGTGAGTGTACCTGTGTTTGTGCATCTTGTATGATTTTTATTTGAAAGCGCTTTTTATGTAAGTTATAGTAACATTTTTTTATTTGACTAACACTAACGTGTGATTGTGATCACTCATATAATAAGGAAATTGATTTTTATTGTATTCAAAGCAACGTACTACATAGTCTGTGCTTGCAGCATTCATCACCGTTTAATTTTAGCTCCGACCCGCACTTAAATCCCCTTAAGTAGTTAATGTAACGAGGGGACGTCATCGTCGGCTATAATTTTAGCATTCACAATATGGAAGGATAAACGCACAAGAAATACTAAAAGTACGTTTAGTATTCAAAAGTTAAAAGAGCAAGCAAGCAAAAAAACATTGTAAGCTATTCTTAACGTTATTGTATATTGACTTACTTTTATAATATTAAACTTTAATGAATCGTTTATTTCTCACATATTTATTATTAATCAAATAATTAATTTATGGTTTAGAAGTTGTCCTATATTGCGGTAAAAGTAATGTCTATTCTATAATATAATTCTTCACAGTTTCGTTTGAAGCTTTGAAACTGTAATTATAATTATATGTGACACATTGTACTTCATAAATGAATGTATCGCCTACATCGCACAAGCATAATCTCTTTGGCTTTCCAAATTTTAACCACATATTAAATAACTACTTCGTGTGTTTGCTGATTACATATTTTAGAAGCTTTCCGAGTATTTATCTGTTTACAGATATAAGATTTCTAAGAATTATTTCTAATTTTAACAAATGTGAATTACTAGAAATTTTAAAAACATAACAGATGAACATCCGCCTATGCATCAGAATAGCTATAAAGCTGAATAATTAGTATGTTTTATTTAATTTGTCATTAATAGTACTAAACATTAATATACCTATACATAGGTGATTCCGGAATAAAGGTTCTTTAACTACACTATTAACTCACAATAAGATAACACGCTACGTTGTTGTGTATTGGAATTGCGTGTATTAAACAAAGCCACTATTAATTATACCGATGACGTTGAGATAAATTATTCAAGGAAGTAAAACGCTTATTTTATTGTTCGTTTAATATTGTTCTTGATTTTCTCTGTTTAAAAATACTTAATTTAAAAATAAATAAGCATAAAAACTAATAGGTACCTACCTACTACATATGTGTAGATACTAGTTCGACAAACATAAGCAACTTGCAATTTTAAATTCTAACATACATATATTGTGTATTTTAAAAATTAATTAGCTAATTATCTATGCATTGCTTTTGTTTCATTTGTACGCAACCTATTTAAGCTCAATGAGGTGTTCATTTCGGTTTAAATAAATACATTTTTGAATGTAACGCGGAACTTATATAAATCTATCATTTTTTTAACATTACATAACCAACATAATATTGAATATTGTTTGTTCGCTGGTCGGTCGTATTGTTATGCTAAAGTGAAAATAAAAGATTCGAAAGCGAAACGAAATCTCGCGCGCCTGAAAAATAATTTCACGAATTATCAATTAGTGTATTATGTCATTTAATTATTGACTGTTAGTATTAAAGTATGAAGAATGCTAATCTTTTTATGATATGGTATTATTAAAACTTCGAGGTGAAATAAAAAATATAATAATAAGTCAATATTAGAACTAAGATTACAGAAAACAAACCCAATTGATAGTTAGTTCACTGCACATTATACGATATGAAGATGTTTATGGTCCGCACGAAGTATGTGACAAGCATTAATTAATAATAAGGAAACTATGCCACTTTTCCTTTTGGGAAGACGAGCATGTCCTTCGCTGACCCCAAGAGGGTCACACAGAGCAAGGACTCACGACTAATGGTTATCACGGAAGAATACACACTTCCTTGACATAAAAGATGAGTACACAAATTAAACCATATGAATAAAATTAATTGCGAAGGAGAAGGAAGTAATTATAAAAAGGGTATTAAATATCCCTTTTTTTAAATATTGAAGATATAATATAAGAATGATAAAGAAAAAAGCCTTTAATATGCCGTGGAATTAAGAAACCTCCTTCTTTTTGAAATCATTTAAAATTCATTTATTATTTATACAAAATGTTGATATTTACATGACAACATAATATTATTATATGATTGCGAGTTACCGACTTGCCGATTCTTGTTAATATCTTGTTTGTAACTTTTTTACAAAAAGTAAAATACGTTTTAGCTCAGGATTATTCCTTCCTCATAAAGTAAGTTAAACTCAATAGACAGACTTAAAGGAGAAACAGTCAGACAGTTTTATATTAAATTGTTTTTCGATAAATCATCTTTATCCTTTACTTTCCAATAACCAAACATACGTCAAGTTGCTAACCATTCACTGCTATATTGTTTGTTTGTCAAAAATATTGAGGACAAAATGTTTAACATAATTTTTATAAACTTAAAGCAAATACCAGTTTGACGTAGTTAACAACAGAGAGTAATGGACGGGACATGACACGGATATGTGAATATATATCTGACTAGCTGTTGCTCGCGACTCTGGCAGCGCGGGCTTTCATATAAACTTTGACCCCCCTTCCTCCCTTATAACCTTTTTTTCCAGTTAAAAAGTAGCCTTTGTCTTATTTCAGGCTCTAGTCCATCTGTGTACCAAATTTCACTTCAATAGCGTAGAATTATAAAAAGTTTCAAGCCCTCGCGCAACCTTTTGGAGGTTGATTTAGAAAAAATATAGCCTATGTCTTTCCTCAGGCTCTAGACCAACTGTGTACCAAATTTCGTTCTAATCGTTTCAGTAGTTTTACCGTGATAGAAAGACAGACCGACAGACAGAGTTACTTTCGCATTTATGGTATTAGTATGGATTCTTTTTTTTTTGTTTTAAGGAAATTAACATACCTAACAATATAAGACAATACACGCATTTTATCGTCCTGACGTGAAACACAAACTTCTTACTAAACAGTAAACACGGAAATTTAAAAGAATGCGAAAAAAAATTAAAACAGATCATCCAAAATACCGATCAGGTATCTCTCATCCTTTCTAACAAACTACAATTGGAAAACACAATGCTTGCAATGTACAATTTCGAGATTAATGTATCTTTAAATTGCTGTGTGGAAATGCGCATCAAAGCAGGTGCGGCTGATACTTGGACCTCCAGTTATGGTGTTTCAATTAATTCGCTTTTGACCGACGCAGCCGGTCGTTACACTCGACAAGGCTGTAGAACAACCTAGAAGCGGTTTCGATAAGCCTGACTTGAATACGCTGTAAATGTGCGTCTAATTTAAATAGAATTGCAGTCTTGTCGAATTATATATTATCCGTGCATAGTTTATCAAAATCCATGGTATCTTGTGTTATCTTAACTAATTGTAGTCAAACTTCTTTCATGAATAAGGAGATAATTAAGAGAAATAACATGTATAATCAATATGACCATACTTATATTATAAATAGGAAATTGTGTCCGTCTGTTTGTCTTTCTTTCACGGCAAAACGGCTAGACCGATTTAGCTGATATATCGTATGTAGTTCCTACTTTTTATCTCGGTATTGCCCCGGGAACGGGAACTACTCGGGTATACCGTGGGGAGCGGCTAGTATTTTTTAGTAACCTTTATGTTTTACTGATTAGGTACAGAGTATCAGTCAATTATTGAAAAAATAAAAAATAGTTTTCTCTTCTAGTAAGTACAAAGTTAATGTTATTGACGTGCATGTTTCGTCATAATCGGAGCCTTTGATCGAAGTCTCAGAGTTCTGGCACTACGGCTCAAGTCAGGTTCACAATAATGGCATTTCTCGGGAAGAACCACTTTTTAGGATACCTGGAATCGGAACACTAAGTGGAAAAAAGTGTGCATCTTCGAATATAGAGAAACCGTAATATTGTTGCTAAAAATGTTATTTCAAAATATGCATACAGTATAATTTATTGGTCGCATGTTAACACAAATATTAATTGTAAATATAAACTTATAATTGCAACGATAAGAGTGTACATAATGTATCCAGTATATGCCAAGCATCGTGTCCTCAGTGAATATCAGACAGGTATTTCAGGCTTATTCATGGTTTAGCGATTAATTTGAATTATCACAGATACTTCCGCCTTCAGCGTCGTTCCTTTCAATTTCAATCATTTCCGCAATGTTTAACATCTTATCGGATCGAGAAAATTCAATTCAAGGAAAAAGATGTAAATTAAAGCATTGAAAATTTTTTACTAAAACAATTTTTATAAGTTACGTAATAACTGTTTTGTTTAAAACAAGTAACACACGTAGAAACTAGAAAGTCAGCACAGACGAGCATTATGCCAGTAGAGAATACAAACACCGATCACACAGAGACGGGTCTGATCTATCTCGATAGGTTATCTACGCAGTATTTAAAGCTGAAGACAAATTTCATAATAAGCTTGATAATGTAAAAATACATTTGTAGGTATATCTTGGGTACGATATTTGCAATGATATAAATTGCGTGTTACATAGGTATATGGATAGCAACTTGATAAAAACTTATCTCTGCAAATATTGAATTAGTGCACAACAGATATATTCACTTCTTTGTTTCATAAACGTCTGAGGAAATCATAATGTAATACAAAAATAAGTTAAAATTACACCAAAATGTATTAAAAATATTGCCTGGTGCACAAATAACATAAGTAGGTATAATATAATATTGCTTGAAACAAAATTGTATTATGAAAAAAAATAAGATGGAGAGATCATTACAAAAACTTAAAAGGGTGAGGCACAAAGTAAGAGAAAATGGAAAACCCACTCTCACTATTACGGGCACGATAAGTAATTTCACAGTTTTTATGATTATTATTGGTATAAGTTTTGTTTTCTTTGACCTGTAACTTGTGTAATATATATTTGACAATAGCTAATCCTGTTAGAAAGCTATGTAAAGGCAAAGTCTAATTGAATTTTCGCACCATTCTATTAGGACGCAGCTGCATAAGTCTTCGCTTTCTTAGAAAGTATCGCGGAAGGAGTTTATTGACGTCGAGGTTCTAAACCTAATTACAGTCACTTTAAAATACATATAAAACAGGCTCCTTATTGCACTGGCTATTGGAACCGATAGTCATATATTATACATTTTTATTTATCTAATAAATTATATTTCAAATAATTAATATTTGATTATTTATTCGACAGATAAAACTAATATTAATTATGAATTAATGACAAGACTAAACCAGAGATGCTTGAGTTAAAATAATAAATAAGTTATCGAGGGTTGCATCTAGGTACTCTACCTACACCTCTACAATACACTTAAATACATAGGTACATATGTATATGCCTTCGATTATATATTATCCAACATTTATATCACAGAAGGTGCATGCATTCAAATATATCGCATAAAACTTAAAAAGCCATGTGCAGATTAATTTGATTCAGTTGTAGTATGTATTTGCTATCCTTATTTGTTTCTATAACATAAATTTCCACGCTACATTAGTTGCAGTTTTATCACAAAGTGCAAAACGTAATCGCTCATTGTTCACAATAGTGTTTTATACTGACCTAAGGGGGACATCAAGCTGCAAATGTATTCTCGTTAATATCTTGCGACACTTTTTGCAATCAACTTTATATGGAAACCACCGATGTATCGGCTCTCTCGAGCACACTTTACTACATTGCAAAAATCAGCCCACGTGTTGGACTTGTTTGGACCGCGTATATCCATTTTAATTTTTAGGTTAGTATGACATACTGTGCGCTGGTATTAATTGCCATTCTTATTTATTTTATTAAGTAACTACCTCGTCGCATTGGTTTCATGTTAAACAAATCGGTCATATATAGATTTAATCCAACACTACCTTTAGGTACCTATCATAACTAAACGATATTAACGATATCTTTGTTTGTAAATCACCATACCACTTTGTTTATAATTTATTTCATAGAGTTATAGTACGCGTCACGAATCTTTAGCGCTGAACGAAACCTGCGAAAAAGTCAAAAATAAGGTAAAAGCGCGGCGCGCGGGGCGCGTGATCGTCGGGTGCGCGAGCGTTAATTGGTTGTCCCAGTCGTGTTGTCTTTCTTGCACATATACGTCAATTACGAGCGCGATTCTGGCGATGCGCAGCTATTCTCGTCCAGCGCTAAACATAAATGACGCGTACTATACATAGACTTATATATAATTAATATAAAAACCTATACCATGTTTATATCAACGAAAAATGTTCTATCGCACCTCGTAATTCCTATGAAAAAAATCATGTGTACTTGGGTATAAACCTATGAATATGCTTATGTTTTTAGAAGTCAGAAACCCATCTTTGGACTTAGGCATTTTAAATATCCCAGAGGGCTATGAGACTGGATGATGGAAAGTTAACTCCTAGACATACTTTTAAAGTAAAAATACTAATGGAACATGGAATACTTCATGGCTCGGCCGGAATACGCATTTTGCAGTTTCTACTGCTGTGAGTGTCTTATGAGAAAAAAACTACAGAGCACTTAAACAACACAGCTGACAATTATGTACATTCTCAAAAAGCAAGCAAGTAACTTAGCAGCCCGCCAAATACATATGATAAAGACTATTTAACTCTCTAGGTGCCTCTAGGTGCATATTTTTATGTTTCTTCTTTTAAACGGGCGATTACCGACAATTTTTTTCATATGTTTTAAAATATATGAATAAAAGATTCGATGGCGATTTATTTAACTTTAAAAAACAATCAAACTAAAATTATTAAATATATTTCATATACCTAATTATCTTACTGGGTTTAACATTGATAGAAATACTATATTCATTCATAGATAGAATTAAATTAAAAGAAATATGTTTTACACAGTACCAGGTATGTTATTTCACTTTTCTAATTTCTATTAAATTTTACCATTAACTTCAGTCATGACCTTTAAATAAATACATAAAGTGCATAATCACTCTTTTGCAAAAAAAATGTTCTATGAAATTATATTTAATATGACGTGTCTGAGTAACTTAAAACCAGAGTGGTATAGTATTAATATAATTAAAAGGAGTAAAGATCATTCGACCCTAGGTCAACAGTAGCTCGCCTCGAACACTGCCACGTCATACAATCTAATTACTGATATTGTTCTCATTGATTGTGACAAATGACCGTAAAATTACAATACTCGTAAAGCCATCTTTGAGCAATGAAGAAGTTTTTCAACATTAGCACTATATCAGTCTTATTAGGGCAAAAGGATCAAAAGGTGAGTGTTTGCGTAGTTACTCATACATCAAATTTTCCTCTCAACACAGCAGCTGTAACCAAAAGCAGCTGAAGCGACCTTCTCACTAACCTCCACATAGATCAATTACATCATTCTCTTGCATGTTAATACCAAGCGCTCACATCACATGATCGCCTCTCATGTGACAGTTTGACCCAACCCCTTTTATCTCGATAAAGGATGTACGCTACTCTTGCTTATTGCTAAATTACCGTTCACAATGAGGAGCAAACAACGGCTATTAATAGGGACTGTTTGTTCCATCTTTGATCATTGTTCAATATTGAGATAAGACAACGGAAATTTACAGCAAAACAATAGACATATTATTTTTTCGCCATGACAACTAACAAAACTTTCAACTGTATGTCAGTCGAAAGTTCAAATTCTTTATTATTTAAGGCAAATAGCTTCTTTCTCTCTCTCAAAGTTAAATTTCCACATTGTAGCGTGCGTGACTAGAATTCGCAGAGAATTCTAAAATAATGTGGCAACATCACATGGTTCATAGTTTGACATGAATTTATTTAAACTACTATTATGTTAGGTTAAAAAAGTAAAAAAAAAAACACTTTTTGTTCATAGTTGTTAAACATGCCTTAACAACCATTTTCCTTTGTCATCCGAGTATTTATACAATATTATTATTATCCGAGTACATATATTATTTGAGCAAAATATTAAGTCAGCTAATTATAGCTACTAATTATAGTATCGTATAGACTTAATATGATCACGACCATAGAAATAAATCGTTACGAATTAAGAATTAATTATTATTGTAATATCAAAGTTTTAAAAATAATATACAATTAATTTGTCATCAAAACTCAAAACTAAACGCCTTTTAAATTGCACTGAGCATTTACGTTACCATGATATTTTACTAGTTTCTTAGTATTACGTTTTATTGTTGTCTGGCAGTGTAGCCTAAAATAGCCTAAAGTAGGTTGGAAACAACATTCAACAAAAAGCCGTTGTCTAGTAAGAGCAATTCGTTAAAAAAGTCACTGAGTTTCTTGCATGTGACTAATTTAGAAGTGATCCCTGACCACCGGGTGTCTGTTCAGTTGCGTCATGGCAAAATTAAAGTAAGTAATTTTACTAGTCTGCCACAGTTTTTGAGTCTTAATCTTTTTTCCCCATCTAATCACATGATAATGTGAAATTCTCCAATTTGATGTATGCAGTATTACCGCTAGCTGTAGTTTTATTACATATTATATTCTAACATAACTTTTTTAACGGATAATCCTGTGATGTATCGTACTCGCACATGACACTATCGACAAATATTGTTATATAACTAGATAATCAAATCATTTAAAAGACGTTTTACTGTGGCATTTATATTTATAAGGATAACATAGTAACTATGTACTTGTCGATTATGAGAATTGCCTATGACTATATTTTATCAAAGGATTTCTTTGAACTATGAAGGTAACACCGAGTGTAAATATAAGATTGATCTTGTTCATATAATATAGCAGTAATAGTAATCAATAATATAATAACCTTTAACGAGCTTCACTACTGATATAATAATATGCGAGTATGATACAATTTATATTTAACATACATTTATATCAACAATGTCACAACATTTTAGGGACTCTTTCTTTTGAACTTAATAACTCCAATAAAAAAAAAGATAATTCTTCACATAATTCCTCTCTCAAAATTGACTTTGCAAACAGCTAAAAAGAATACTTAAGTTATGATATAAATCTTCCCTAGTTTGTGAAGTTTATTTCTGAAAGAATTATTCAAGCGCGCTACAAGATGTACATATCTACCTAACAAAAAAATATGGTTATAATACAATTTTATTCGAATGCCTGTGGCAAACTATGTCAACCACGATAACAAACTATTTGCTTACTACCGACCTTGAATGTTATAGGTTTATGGCAGTTTTTAACCATTGCACAATTGACTGTTTACTAAAACTCATTTTTTACAGATGCTTTTATCTGTCGTTTATATGAATACATATGTATAATGATCTTTATTGTTTTTTTTAATGAATCTACTCATATAATATAATTTTAACTAAATACATCAATATATCAAATGTAAGCAGTATGAAATAATATAGACAAAACAATTTCTTTCCATATTGATCGATTTTTATTAGGTAAGTTGAATCCCTGCACAAAATTCTCTAGTATACTTATCTATTATTATACTTTAAGAATTTTCATTTATTGCTAATATATTGTTCGAAAGGTCTTGGTCAAAATGCCTTAACGCTAATGGGATGTACTTAGAAATATGTAGTACTTGCAGACCCGTGTCCACTTCGTTGGGCGTAATGTTAACATTTCCATCATTTCATCCTTTTTTATATAACCTATGACACTGAGCAATAATGTGGCTTTCTATTGGTGAAATAATTTTTTAAAATCGGTTCAGTAGATCCCGAGATTATCCCTTACAATTTATCAAACACAAACTTTACTTCTTTATAATATTAGTATAGATTAATAATAAATATAACACAATCGAATGTTCCAGTTCCGTTCCAATTCCAATACATTTATTATTATTTATTCTTTCTGGTCAGATCTATATACATAAAATAAGTATAGTCATTTCGTATTTTTAATGAGTTTAAATATATTTTGAGACCTTTCCGTATATCAAATATCTTTTGTAGACTATAGGAGCTGCAATGAGATAAAATTAAGCAAACAACATAAAACATGGCTTGTTCTAATTACACATGTTTACCATAACCCATGGTCTTATCAATTGTTTAGAGAATTGCAACGTAAAGTTGTTTAAATAGAATAAAGTATAAAAACGAAACTGAAAAGGCAATGCTATCAGTGTCCCGAAGCTCCTGAAAAGTGAAATTGGTCTCAATCTCAAATCGTAAGAATTTTAAGGCTTCGTGAAAATGAAGTTTTTCGTTTTCTTATTCATCGGCTTAGTAAGTATTCTAGAATTTCTTTTGATGCTGTAACTAGGTATCGTACGTTATTTATTAACTTGATTTACTAATTGAATAACTATGTACTTCTTGTTTCCATATTAGTAATTTACTGGTATGTACTTTAATTGAATATTTTTCAATTAATGTATACCTATGTTACCTTCTGTAAACAACCGGATCTCAGGAACTTAAGAAGCGTTTTATTAAATAACGTATTTAAGAAAAATTATATATAACGTATTTAAAAAAAATATATATATAACGTATTTAAAAAAAAAGTCAATGGACTTTTATTTAAAGGTTTTGAGTATGAAAGCAGCTTCCTTCTTTTTTTAAATTATTATATTTTTATAAAAAAAAATGCACATTTGTTACAAAGGTTTCGGCTGCACTAGGCAATCCAGATTCGTCTGTGTCGTTACGCCAGCGTCGTGAAATTGACTTTTTAGCGAACACAAAGTAAGAAATTAAACATTTTCATTCTTACTCGGATTTAAAAAACCCAAATTGTACATTATCATGGATAAAAACACGATTCAATACTTAATTTTTTAGGAACCTTATTCAAGAGCTTTTACAAAATTTGAAAGCTTCAGCCCTACAAGCTAGGGATGCCGTCAAATCGTTTGTTAGTGGTATGCAGCAGCAGGTTGTTCTTTTCCGTCAAAAAGTTCGCGATGATCTACAAAAGTTAAGGAATAGCATAACGGATGGAATTAAGAGTATTACTGACAAGATAACCTCAACAGGTCCTGCTCTGTTAGCTTGTGCAAAGGTATTTGTTTCGTATTAGTGAAACTAAAATCTATTTATTTTTTACCCGACTACGGCAAAGCCAAAGGAGGGTTATGATTTTGACAGGCTATGTATGTATGTATGTATGTATGTATGTTCATCTGTTCCCTCGTAACTTCTAAACCACTAATCAGAATTCGACAAATGACATATCATTAGAAGCGTCTTAATTGTCCGCTGGTTATAGGCTGTATAGATTTTCACCAAATTCAATGTGGCGCCCTCTAGCGGACAAAATATACAGAGTAAAAAAATAAAGTTAAGCTAGATATGCCGTGTTTGGTATCATTTTAAAGCGCTTCACTTGTACATTTCGAATATATATATATATTACTAGCATTTGCTTGTGACTTTACCTGTATTCATGGGGTACTTTTATACTTTTTCAGCGTCGTTTTTTGTCGTAGTTGGGTTTTAGTTTTTTTACTTTATCTTGTTATAATTTTATTTAGTCGACCTTGTTAGAATAGTATGAATATACTACGCTTAATAGAGCTTTAATACATTTTTCATATGTTTTATAGTACTTACCATGCTGCGGAAACGTATTGTTTACGATTCTAAATGTTTCAAAGTACCCTCAGAGAATGAGACAGTGACGCTGTCACCATATTGCTTAAGTTTACGAAATATGTTTAATATACAGAGATTTTTATTAAAGCTCTATTAAGCGTAGTATATTCATACTATTCTAACAACCTCAAAGTGCAATACGTACAGCTAAAAAGTATATACATATAAATAACACCGTGTCAAGAGATCGAAATAAGTATCTTGTAGTAGCATTAAAATAACTACTTTATTTAACATTTCAGAGTGGTCGTGAAGCCGTTGACCAGCTGTTCTCAAAGGCACACGAAAAATCTAGCAAATGTGCCGAGGACAGAGTAGAATATATTCACAAAATGGTTGACAGTTTGACTCTGTTAACCGACGATGTAATGAATTACACCACAGCCGCCGTAACAAGCATGAACAGCTGTAGCGAGAACAACTCGGGTCTTCTTAGTGTTGGACGTTGTCTTGGAAGTCTTGTTGTGAAGACCGAATACAAAGGGGTGATGTTTGCCGCTCAAAGTTCACTCATGGTAAAGTTTAATGTTAATTTACAAAAGTTGTATATCTCTTTAATAGCCTTTTTAGAACTTATTAGTGATTCGATGACGTTACATTATTTTTGTAACAAAAAGATTCTTTAAGTGCAGGCATTTCAAGCTGTTTTCAGAAGCGCAACATTGACGACACGTAAACGCGTCGTTAAAAGTTTCATTTCATTAAAATTTAAAAATCGATACATTAGAATTTAGATTAAATGTTAAGAAAGGGGATGAATGCCTCCTATGAACCGAATTGGAAGTTCCTTACGTAATAAATATCATAAGACATTTATTTTATAAATCGTCATTTAGAACTCAGGGAATAGTATTATATAATATAGCCGTCGTTACACTATCCAGACCTAAGTGAGTCCAACCAATTATAACAATTCACAATACTTCTGCTTGTGCTGCTTTTTTAATATTTGTTAACGATATACGAAACCACATTAAACACAGCAAAACCTCTATGTTTGCAGACGACTTAAAAATTTACAAAACAATTAATTCCAACCAAGATTCTTATCTTATTCAACAAGATTTAAATGGAATAAAGGAATGGTGCCTTGCTAATAATGGTATGAATCTCAATGCTTCAAAATGCTTTCATATCAAGTATACTAGAAAGATAAAACCACTTGTTACTGGGTACGAGCTTGACGGCGCACGGTTAAGAAGAGTCAGTGAAATTCGTGATCTGGGCATTATAATAGATAGCAAATTGACTTTTGTACCACATATAAACAAATCTGTAAGGAAAGCTGCGCAAATGTTAGGGTTTCTTAAACGTAATGCGTATTGTTTTGGTCCAGAAGTCAAAACAACCCTATATAATGCTCTAGTGCGCTGTCATCTCGAATACGGCAGTGTTATATGGAACCCATTCTATACGACACACTCACAACACATCGAGAGTATACAAAGAACATTTACAAGACATCTAGCATATTTGAGTGTTGGATTCTCGCATAGGCAACCCTACGACCAACGTCTTTTCAAATTCAAGATGACATCTCTACGCAACCGAAGATATCTTGCTGACTTGGTATTTCTACACAAAATTTTAAATGGGTATATAAAATGTGAAAATATCACGAAATTAATTAATATTAACATTCCGCATACTTATCCAAGGTCAAGAATAATTAAAATATTTTGTATCCCACTAACGAAGACTAATTTAGGTTTGCAGGCTCCTCTCGTTCGAATACTTAGTGAATATAACAAACTTAACGGGACAATTTCAGGTCTGGATGTATTCGGTAACAAGCTAGTCCACTTTAAAAGAGATATTTTAAATTATTTTATAAATAGTTCAAACACTACTTCGGAATTCATAGTATAAACAGGTTCTTAATCCTTATTTTATATTTTTATATTTGATTATTTTTTTTAGCCTCAAAAAATCCTTTCAATTAATTAATAATTATTATTATATAAAGCCTTAAAAATACGTTTTCGGCCTATATTATGTACACTGTTTTTGTCATGCATAATAGATAATTGTTACCTAAAGTAATTTTTTGTGTATATTTGATGATGTATGATGTGGTTGTACTCAATAAATAAATAAATAAAATACTTATAATATGCACTTCTTTCAGATTTCCCGAATCAATCTGTCATTGGTAACATTGCCAGCAGCGCTTGAAGTGTGCGCTGGCACAAGTCTTCTTGGAGTTGGCGCTGAAGCTAGAACGATCGTATCCGATGTTGCTACTTGTTCTTTTTCATCTATATTCCCACCACCTAGCACACCTGAATAAATTTCAGCGATTATAAAAGAATACGAAATATGTACTAATAAACGGACGTTGAGTTATTTTAAGTTTTATTTCTGTTGATAACAACTCGCAAAAGTACATCAAAAATCCATAAGCCTGTTATAGATAGTCCCGAGACCATCCCGATTTATGAGTACAGAGTTTAAACTGAAAAGGTCCTACCTAATTAGAGCCACCCGGCACCCGGCACGGAGTCCGAAAACTGAAACCCAATGATCATAATTCATATATCCCAGGATGTGACATCATGCACTAGGGTCGCAAAACGTTCATGTTGTACCTAGTTTTTCAATTACAGAGCATAGTGCGACATTTCCATCAATGTCAAATTAAAGAAAAACATTTGCTAATTTTCCGACACTGCACATGTAAATGCAATCACTAATTAGTACTTTTAAGAGTTCTCGTTATTTGAATGAAGAAAGATGTAGTTAAAATATTCAACGTTAAGCATTATCCGCTTTATGCGGAATAATGCTATAATTGAAAAGCTAGAAATATTTTTTTTATGACGAATTCTTAATTTAATGTTTTTTTATGTATACATAGGTACCAATGATCAACCGAAAAAAGTGTTCCGCGCTACAGCAGTAACACACGTACATAGTTTTCTTTATTTTACAATTCACTACAAGTCAAAGCGATAAAAATAAATAATTTAAAAAATCAAAAAACCTGACTGCGTAAAAAGTGAACCAAACTACGTACCTAATAATAAAACTAAAGAGACAAAAACAAGTACTGCAATCTGGAACTATGAAGAATAACTATCAAGGTAATTAAATAAAAAAATAGTCTATAGAAACTTAGGCAGTCGGGGCCCATTAAACTGTTCACAAAGCCATTCTATTCTCCAACCATTGGAGTTGGATATTAATGGGCCCCGACTGTCTACGAATATATTCGTATAGTAACCGTTGTGGGAAGGAAGGAGGATGTAACTTTCCTCTGAACCAAAGGGAGGATCCTCGACCAGTCGAACCACTGACTGGCCGGCCGTTAGGCCCCGATGGTTCGATGTCGAGAAGTTGTATATATGCTAAGTCTCGGAAAAATATCGTAAACGCGATTCAGACTCGGCGCATGAATAGCGGTCGCTACACCGTCAATTTCCTTTAGCGGTGAACGAAACCTGCGCAGAAGTCAAAAATAAGATATCGAGGTAGCGGTGCGGCGCGCGGGGCGTGTGATCGTCATGTGCGCGAGCGTTGATTGGTTGTCCCAGTCGTGTTGTCTTTCTCGCACCAACGAGCACGATTCTAACGATGCGCAGCTATTCTCGTCAATCGCTAAACATTTTTGACGATTATTATACTATCAGTTAACGAAAGGCAAAAAGAAACGATTGACTGACTCGACTAAAGATGACTTGATGACCATTTTACTTGAATCATATCGACGGTTATCTTGACCACGTTGCGTTTTGTAACATGACACTGGCAAAAAGCTAGACGCTATTGCCTTCTAAAGAAAGAAGAAGCCTTGTCAGAATGACAATTCACAATTGACATTAGCTATATATTTGGCACTTCAATAATCAATCTTATTATTATATTTACATTTTACTTTTTACTTTGATTTTGCTACCATTTATACTGATAAATCTGATTACTGTCAGGTTTTACTTTATTTATAGAAATAACTATTTTATATGCAAACGATATCTTTTATAATAAAATTGTATTAACCTTTAGAATCATCCTTATAAAGCTTTTTATATTGGTTTGGGTATGTTAATAACATTTTATTTTTGAATTACAATGGCATTACAAGTTACAACCAACAATTTAAAACACCATTTATTATCATTAGCCAATATAAGAGAACGGATATTTTAAGATATTCGATCATAATGTTAATATTAAGTTATTAATACTTGTGAATATTTGAAAGTAAAAATGTTTTTATTATATTAAAAACAGGTCAGTCCACGGTACACACTTCTACAATGTTTAAGAGAAAGGTTGTTATAATTACGGGGGCAAGTTCAGGAATTGGAGCTGATGTAGCAATAGAATTCTCCAAATTAGGTGCAAATGTTGTAATTTCTGGTAGAAATAAAGAAAACCTTGAAAAAGTTGCAGAACACTGCAAAAATTCTTCACCAGATAAGATAGCACCTCTCATAGTAGTTTCAGATATTAATAATGAAAGTGATGTTGAAAATCTTGTAAAAGAAACTATTGAAAAGTTTAACAAGCTAGATATTCTTGTTAACAATGCTGGAGTTTTAGCAACTGGATCAATTGAAACTACTTCATTAGAACAATATGATAGAGTTATGACAACTAATGTTAGAGGACCCTACCACTTGACAATGTTGGCAACACCTCATCTCATAAAAAACAAAGGAAATATTGTTAATGTTTCAAGTGTAACTGGATTAAGGTCATTTCCAAATGTTTTGGCTTATTGTATGTCTAAAGCTGCATTGGATCAATTCACAAGATGTGTTGCTTTGGAATTAGGGCTAAAAGGTGTTAGAGTAAATGCCGTAAATCCTGGAGTTATTACAACAGGCATTCATATGAAAGATGGTATGAATGAAAAAGATTATGAAGAATTTCTGAAAAAATGTGCTGCAACTCATGCTATAGGAAGACCCGGTGAAGTGAAGGAAGTTTCATCATTGATATTGTTCCTAGCCAGTGATGCAGCAAGTAATATTACAGGTGCTACTATACCAGTTGATGGTGGACGTCACGCCATGTGTCCACGTTAAAAAAATTTGTAATGAAAGTTGAAATATGTTTAGATTGTTAAATGATAAAAGTTATATTATATAGCATGTGATAAAAATTATAACTGAGTGTTTATGTTTTTCTTAGTTGTTAAATTTACTAGTATATATTAACCAAAAAGTTTAAAGTTTAGGTTGTATATTTTTGAAAAGATATGGAAAGGAAAAAGTAAAAAATATTTTGGACTAACAGATTGTTGTGATACCACGATTTTGGTGGAAAAAAGGTTTTGAAATCATTTTGGTTGGTTAAATCAAATGACGTAAATCCAAAAAAGTGTGTTTTATTTTGATTGTGTCAGGGTTTGTTTACTTCATTTATTGTTGTAGTTTTACAGTAAAACAAAAAGAAAAAGCTACTTTAATGGTTTCATTATATAACAGTAAATATTAAATTTAACAGTAAATTTTAAATGTTCCTGTATCGCTAGTAACAAATTAAATATTGTTTTCAGACGAAATTAGTATCATTTAGAAGACCGGATTTGTGTTTTTCACAATATCAAACCTATTTCTGCCAGTATTCTTGCAGTTTAAAACACAACAAGCACTGACTCATTTTTGTTGGCGGACTAATGCGATTAATTAATGATATTTTAATGTATTATTAGCCCACATTATTTCTTTTTTTGACCACCATGAGTGCTGCGATAGATTATGTTACCCCAGGCCCCACCTAGGTTACTACCTAAGTACTCCTCGCACCCAGCCAATAGATAGATCAATAGCCCTGATATTTTGTGTGAAAATCATGTTATTATATACAAATATTTGCTATGTGGATCTCATCTCGTGAAAGAGCCAGCCAGAAATGTAAATCACGGCTTTCGCTAAGGGCGACACCAACGCATAAGTACCCCAATGTCCGTCGTCGAACGAGTGACAGTTGAGACGATTTCGGGTCTCGGGAACGTCGCAAAGCTGCTGCCGCCTACCTCGCTAGTACCTCTACCACTGGAATACCTATACTTATGGACGTATCTTGAATCTTTCCCTCAAATATACTACGGCCGCACGGCGCGGCGTGACTCTTCAATTCAACCTCAACATAACATGCCGGTGACTCCGTAGCGTCAATCTTGTTTTCATTTCAAATTTCAATATTTTACTTTATAAAAGCGATTCGATAGACGTTTCACGTTAAAACCAACGGCCGTGTGCCCAATGCCCATCGTGTGCGGCACAGCCCCACCCGATTTTTTGTGACTTTTAGGGGGCTACTGAAATTAAATGTTATTAGACATTTGGTATTGGTAGCATTTTTATTTTAAACAATTAGCAACACGTTTATTTTTAAACACTTATTTTAATGTAGTAAGCTCAACAACAAAAGCAAGTCGGAAATTTCATTTTTTTGTAACGTTTCTTGTATTTACTTCATTGGTGATTAGTTTAAAGATTCTAGTTTCTATATCACGAGAAGAAGAGTTATTCTAGTTTCTATATCACGAATCTTTTTAATCGTCTATTCTGTCGTCATTCGTTAAATTTTTAATTGGTCCGGCCAATCGCTGTATTATTGTTTCTTATAGTACTACTAAAAATGGTTCTATGGAGTTTGTAGTCCTGAACACTACCAACTGTGCACAGTTTACATGTCACAGTAGTACCAACCTAACGAACAATCATTTCGCTGTCCCGTTGCAATACATTCTCTTTGGTTTATATTACATTCTCTTTGGTTTATATGTGACTGGTATAATAGTAAAAAAACACTGTCGAGAATAATATGTTCATTTATTGACAAAATACTTGATTACATTCTCCTTGATGACACCGGGCTCTCTTCATCCATCGTAGTACAGAATAGTAGGTTATATTTGACTTGGTCCAGATTCACTCTCCGTCATTGGCCATCTTGACACATCACGTCCTCGTGTGGTGGTTCTGTAAAAGAGAAAATCATCTGCATAAGACCTTAGCGCAGCCTACCCTGACTGATTGAAATTTGGGGGCTCCTTTTGGGGTCACAATAATAACTCTGTTACATTAGTTCTCTACTCGGCCTACCCTGAATAACTCACTTGAGTATGGTTCTTAACACAAAACATACCTCATGTGCACACGCATTTTATTGACTGATTTCTGAATAAGGTTTTAAATGATTTGTCATCAAAATGTCTTCCACATACAAATTTTAAACCATGCAGTTTTTCTCAGCTTTAACCGATTTGTTGCAGCTAAAATATTCATTTAATTAATTACGAATTAACATTATTTTGTAAACGTTCATTTATATTTTTTTTAAGTAATAAGTGTTCGCAAACATTCATCTTTAAATATAATGTCACTAACCTATAACAACAACAGATATTTTGTTTTTTCTCGCACAATATCATGTGGCATATATTGAAACATATAGTAATTTTTTAAGAAATTAATGTTTACCTGCTTTCATCTTAAGGAAATTTCGCCATAAACTTCCTCTTTCCACTTCGACATCGACTTGATTGTTGTCCACATATTTCACATGAAACAAACCGTAATCTGAGAGGCACTTCCATCTTACGTCCGCCTAATGTGTTTGAATAGCAAATAAATGATAACTGTTGTAATAAATACCAAATAAATACCTCTAATATCAAAGATTAAGATCCAAAATTAGTTTTTCTAACACAGGTTAAACAAAGAGAATGTAACAAGTCCAACAACCAATATGGCGGACCAAAGAGAATGGCGGACAAGAATGACGTTGAGAAAAAAAAGATAGGTAAGCTAAGATGATGGAATCAATTTATTTTTTATAATGATATAAAACTATATTTTAAATATATGTACATATTTATATGTTGCTAATATTTATATATTTTTATTAAAATTTATGTAACTTATTTCTTTATTTCTCTCCATCTTTATCATTAACATAAGCACTGATCCCTATCTCCTCCAAATTATTGATTTCGCTAGTTTCCTTTTTATTTCCTTTTTACCTAATTTTTCCCTAGTCAAATATCCATTTTTGCTTATCGAATGTCGAAAAATAATATCGACGAATATCGACCAATACTAATTGAAAAATGGCACAATCCACGGAGTGGCAGCTGCCAAGAAAAATTAAAAATAAATTAAAAAAAAAATGTGTCCGCCATTTTTTTCCCCACAAACTCCATAGAACCATTTTTTTG
>JADANM010002527.1:5966156-5977737 GCA_026213755.1 Eurema hecabe
GGTCGGCGGCGAGCGTGGTGGGCACGGGCGGCGCGGCCGCGAACTGGCTCTCCGCCTCCGCCTCCGCCGCCATCTGCTGCTGAGGGAAGTTGAAGTCCAGGCTGCCGTCCATGCTCAGCTCGTGCTTTATTACCTGCGCAACCAATCACAACTTCGGTTGTACTAGCTGCCAAGAGGATTATTCCGCTTACTTACGATTGTTCACTTATTATTATTATTAATTTTGTACACAATTGTTAGTTAATATCCAATGATTACAAATGTACAAAGGACATTATTAATAGCGGAATATATAATTGATATAACTTATTAAAACAGTGCAATCATAATCCTCACCTCGTCGACGTTACAGTCGAAGCTGTGTTCCAAGGTTTCGATATTAAGATCCTCCGCTAAGCCGGTGTTGAGGGCGCCCATGATCTGCCCCATGACGGTGGTGGGGCCCATGGCTTGCACCATCATGCCTCCGTTCATCAGCGATGGATCTGAAGTCGTCACCATTTGAGTTTGCCCGTTTTCTGGAAAGGAAAGCGTTGCTTTAACATTTATTTTTATAATACAGGTACACTACATACCTTAATTATACAAAAGTGTATAAAAGAAATATATTAAAATTTACAGAATTGAAAAAATGTTATTATAAGATTACATACGAAATGGTAAGTAATTAATCTAAAAACAAGTGCTAATTTTGGCTTATTATTTTGCATATTAGAATAGCTTCGTTATAAGTCGAGTTATACATATATCGAATTTTTGAATAACGTATACATACCAGTCTGCATGATATCAGCAGGGTCAGCGGGCGGGGGCGGTCTGACGAAGTGCTCGAGCGAGTGCGGGTGCGCGGGGTGTGCGGGGTGTGCGGGGTGCGCGGGGTGCGCCGGG
Organism: Eurema hecabe; assembly: GCA_026213755.1. Taxonomy (NCBI): domain Eukaryota; kingdom Metazoa; phylum Arthropoda; class Insecta; order Lepidoptera; family Pieridae; genus Terias; species Terias hecabe. Next base: position 5,967,045 of record JADANM010002527.1, read on the forward strand.
TGCGCGGGGAACAGCGAGGCGCACGCGCAGCCGCCGTGCGGGTGCCGCGGACACGCGTACGCGTACCGGTAGCTGCCGCCCGACGACGACGACGACGTTGTTGGGACGTACCTATTTAAGCCAAGACAAACATTGTCAACGATTCACTAATACCCAAAAGTCTTCTGATATCAATGGCTAAAAATTTGTCTCCATTATAAGACATATTTGCCTGCAAATTGCAAAGTGAGAATGTGTCAGTTTAACAGGTATTTCTTGTTCTGTTTTAATTTGAATAGCATACATTATTCCACAATGCATATTTATAATACACACCTTTGGACCATAATGTACTCATTTCAAATAAGTTTAAAATAATATAAGGACTAGAAATAAGCTTTCTAAATAAAAGGCAAGTTGAATGCAATTTGCGTAAGAAGCCTAAATTTGAAAAGCCTGTTTTACTTTTATCTGATAGAATATTGTCACTTATAACAATTGTTTAAAAATAAGCAGTCATTGTGACATTTTTTAAATGTCTTATCAGATAACAGTGTATCAGGCCAGCTCTAATACCTAAAAAGCGAATACAATCTTACGTATTTAAAAATGGATCTCCGTGGAGCTTCATCGAGTCAGCGAGCGTGCCAGCTAATTCGTCTTGCGTAAAATCTTGAGAATAATCTGTGTTTGATGTAAAATCTGATGGCGGCCCGTAATCCGCTTGCCAATCGGTCTCCGAATGTAGGAGTGACGGGATTGGCGATAGACGACCGCAAGACGAAGCGTTCGACGAGGCGCGCTGCCGGAAGTCCGGCGATAGCTGAAAACTGCTGCTACTGCCGCCAAAGCGAACAAGCGGTTAAAATCAATCACAACTTACTTTGATACTATTTGCCTATAATCTCCATAAATCAATCTTTATTAACTAAAACACAATTTTAGTATTAAGGAAAATTATAGTCAAATTATATCAAATTAAAGTTCAGCAAACAATTAAAATTTTTCGATTGAACATAAAGTTTATCTACGTTATCTAATCTCTAATATCTAAAAATCTATTCGACGGTACAAAGATGAGAGCATGCAAATCTAAATCGTATATCCGCTATCGATTCGAAACCCCACCGCAAATAATACGATTATCATAACGGGTTAAATGGTCAGTGGAAATATACTTTTATTGCTTTGATCTTCAACTTAATAACTCTTGTCGATTGTAGTTTGTCGGAAATAGCAAAGAAAATTCAATCAATATGAAAATGTCCCAAATACAGTAATAAAAATGAGAATTATTGGCGAAATTATGTGATCTGGCCGCATTCATAACTCATCATTAAGTGGTTGCAAAAACCTCAGTAAACGTAAGTTCAGCGTATTTTAAGGGAAAGGGCGAAACTGTTTTAATAACTATTATAGTAATATTACCAACGTAAAACTAAGTCATAACCATTAGTATCATTGGCGCAATGCCATAATTCTTTCGAACTATATGCAACAGTGGTTTGTTTCAAAGAAAGCAACTAGTCTTATATGTACTATTTCTATTTAAAGCTCGCAAGTTTGTGGTTTATCGTAAATTTGTACCTTGGAACTGGTGAGTCTGGAAATATGTCGTGACTTTCTGATACAGAGCTGCTCGGGCTTGGTGTTGTATCGGCGGTTATACCGTTCCTTAAAGCTTCAGGCTGTTATAAAAATGTATTATACATTAATTTGAATATACCAATGTTACCACCTACATTCTATATTAATGTTATGTATGTTCCACTTTTAGGTGAAGATAATTATTTCTATTCTCTCAAAATGTTTTCAATTTAAGAAGGATGAATAAAAGTTTAGACTCACAATATTTGTGTACCTACCTTCTTTTTTACTCTCCCTCTACGCTTCTCTGACTTAGATGTCTCCATTGACAATGCACGTCTTCTGACCGACTTCCCTGGTTTCGCATCAGGGTTGATCATCCACCACGAAGATTTGCCCGTGCCTTCATTTTGAACCCTCATAAATCGGTTATGTAGAGATAGGTTATGTCTGATGGAATTCTGTGAAAGAAAGAAATATTTAGTGCAAGATTTTAAAATAAATGCATCTAAATTAACGAAAAGTAAAAAATAGGGAATTGAAAAATAGCGTGGAGTAAAAAAAAAACAATTCCCAAACTACACCCGTGTTCCGGGCACATCTTTATGATTATGACCACCATTGACCACAAAACCTCTATTTTAATTTCAGCTTCCATTGAAAGTTAGTAACAATAACGTGTCCTATCTCACACCGGTAATAAAATCTCGCAACTTTTTCCCGTCGAAGGAATAAAAGCAACCGCAGCAACGAATGAAGTTTAGCAATAAAATAGTCCATAAATAATTTCACTGTGCCCTGTGAGAACTACCACTTTAAGAGTCGTCCGTTTCACGTAAATAATATGTGGAGCTTTATATAAAATCATAAAACTCACAATAAGTCTGTGACTAATAATTGTATCAAATTACTAATTAATTCACCTGTAATTCCATAACAGATAATATAAATAGAGAATCTGTTGTGTGTTAATATAGTGTCGTTTTATGAACTCTATAGACGATTGACGACTTCGATGTGACTATCTTGTTCCGATTATACAGTGCCCTCTTTTATTATCAAATAATTTACATCTACTTACCGATCCAAGCGACCATAAATTGGACTTGCTTGAATTTCATAGCAGATACTGTTATGTTTAAGAATTTTTAAAGCTAGAAACTGCTGCATAAGGGATGCCTATTGTAGTTTTGAAAACTCACGCATAAGTATTATGATTAAAAAGTAACCATAAATATAAATCTAATTTTACTAAATTATACGTGTAAATATTTTGATATTATGATTGATACTAACTCATATCTCGTGTTTAAAAATATATATTCAGACGCGGCCTATGTATTAAGATTACGATAACATTAAAGCAAATACTATATAAAGCGAAAAGTTCCATGAAGCGGCAACGTGTCAATGCGCTATCAAATGTCGCTACAACATCGCAGTTTTGCGCGGGCGGAAAGGAGGGCGCTTTCATACTTAGAAATTTGTCTACGGCAGGATCCCTGGCGCCACTACGACCCTTATGGGGTGAATTAACCGTCTCCGGCTACGTCCCCTTTAATACGGGACCAACTTAAATTTTGTTCAATTTCTACGACTGTCTTACGTAATCTTATATTCGCTAAATGTAAGTGTATGCTAACTTTATAGCAACAATTTTTCATGCGTAAGTAATAAATAATTGTACGAAATCACTTTAAACTTGAATGTTATATAGCTCTTACATGTCCAAACAAAACTATTTTGAACAAATATACAATGAATTAAAGGATTTATAATATTTATAAATTGTTAAAGATTTATGTATTTAATGTTTCGGTAGATTAAATAAAGCATCCTTTATCTTAATTCAACTTAGCCGCATATTAACCTTGGATATGTGAATACGATATAAACATAGAGTGGTAGCAATGGATTAGGTGGAGGAAGATTGAATTATTCAATAGACGTGGTGACGGTGAGTGTGAGCTCGATAGACCTTCGAAATCCATTTAATTTTCTTCAAATAGAGGTCGTTACAAACTAGCTATGGTAGGTAGCTTTGTTGAACTCATAACTACATTGTGATTATTCACAACTTCATTACTGTCCCTTGAACGGAAAGCATAAAACTACGGAAATTGATGGTATAGGATCTTGTTTTTGCTAGCCATATATCATTCATTTAAAAGATTTTTGAAATTACAAACAATTTTGTTCGTGTACAAATTTGTTTCTAAATACCTTAAATGCAATTTTTTTCAATTAGTTTAAGTGTTACATAATCGCACCTTTTCGTACGTTAAAACGTTCTTGCGTTATCATATAAGAAGTTTATCAGTAATAATTAATTAATAATCTATTTGAAGCTACAGGTAATCATGACCTATTAACGATAAAAAATATTACACATCCTGTGTTTATGTCTCTCATAATGCGTCACATCGTAACAAAATATGCGCATATTATAGGTTTTTGGTGCACTTACAACATGAATAAAACTACACACTCGTGTAAGCGTTTGTTATGAAAATATTTACTTATAATGTTTTAAATAAATAATAAAATGCAATAAATAAATTAATATATTTATTGCATTTAATTTTAGAAAATTGAGTCAGCCAATTTCATTATTTAAAAATTTACAGAAGTAAAATATAATCTAAGCCGTTACAATTTTCTCTAACTTAGCTGCTCTAATTAAATATTTTAAGGATTTTACTTAGTTATGGCGAAACATATAAGGCTATTTTGCCGTTAATTTTAAATTTTGACAACAAATAATATTCTATATGGAATTATGAATTTGAATCCTTATTAATACCTCTCTATAAAGTATTTAAACAATCTTAACGGTTATTATAAAATATGTATTTATTTTAGAAGTGTTATAATTTAAATAGCCCTGAATGTGAAATCAAATAATAAATAATTCAAATGATTGAATCACAATGACACAATGGAGGGCGTTGGGTGAGGATAGACGTGACAGCACTGAAAATTTGGAAGAAAATCCCTCATCGCGAACCGCCACTGACAAATTTAATTATTCAAGTTACCGAAACGTTAGAAAGATGACTTTTCTGAGAACCGATAACTAAGTATAAATAAATTCGTTTAGAGCCACCGCAGCAAAGTTTAACTTAATAAAACATTTAAATGTACGTAATTGAATTGTGCCGAGGTTGAGTTCTGCCGAGAGTCGCGCCCAGTGGAACGTGTCACTGACTCTCTGGGATCATTTGACACTCCCCCTCACTCACCTCATTCACCTCATTCACTTCACTCGACTCACTCACCTGCCTATGTACCTTGCTAATAATTCATAAAATTTTATAATTACATATTCCCATAGTAGATCGATGACTTTTAACAGAAATATTTAACTTAGTCTTTGGCATTCTGTTTATGCATCAGAAATAAAAAATGTTCATTTGAATAAGTTAATTATTGTTAATTTAAATTTCTTCTTAACGTTTGTAATTGTTAATGATTGTCTAATATTTGTAAGTTTATTGACAAGTACAAAGTTAATCAAAGTATCACCAATGTAGCTAACATTCAGCTGTGCATCTTGCTAATTACTGAGGCGATAAAAGAACTACTGCCAGTCCAGTCGTGAGGAGCAGTTGAATAGTTGGCGAGTGCCCAGATCTAAATTCGACACTCGTTGCTCTTGACCCCACCTAAGAAGCTTACCAGTGTGCCAATACGGATTGTTACAATCGCAGAGATGCCTTAACTTGCCAGTTTCCGTGTTCTCTTATATATTTAATAAATTCAGTCTTATTAGCAAGCATGTCAAACTTATTAGGTGTTCATATATAAATATAATATTGAATTAAAAACGCGACCGATTGATTATACCATTATTGAAGGGAATCTCACTTATTACACATTAAAATGATTGCATCGTAAATGCATCAAACGTATTCTTTATAAGAGATTGAGCTGGCATGACTGTATAAAATTCATTTTAACGAAATCTATTGTAGCTGAATGACGATGGAAAATTAAAACATTTATTTTTCCTAATAACTATCGAAGCCTAAGTGATGATGAATAAAGGTTTTTAAAACCGAGGGGAGATCTATTTTCATCGCTACGGAACGCAAACACCTTTTCAATCCTTCAATAGGGCTCGATAAGATGAAGAAAGATCGCGACCAACTAGCGGTGGCAGTTTCTTAATGGTACGTAATATAAAAATTTCACGATGATCACACAATGGCGTCGCGAGTGTTTGCAAGGAACAAGATTAATCGAGCGTCGGAACGACGTATCCGCGGCCGCACCTTCGACGTTGCACAAAAATTAATCATTTTAACGCGGTATTGTTATGCCGTCTCCCACTCGTGAAAACTGATCCTTAATTAAAATACAATTATACTACCGTTTGACAGATTATGGTTCAAATTTAAAGATATGAATTCAATAGTTCTTTAAATAGACGCATGAGAGAATTACGATAAGCTTTCACAAAGTGTGATATAGTCTCGAGGGTAGTTTCCATAAACCTAATGGCGAAGTATCACACAACTTACATATCGCTGTTATAACAACCTAACTTGGCATATTTGTTACTCCCTCAGTCAGCATATTCACGTCGAATGACCGCCAATTTATGTGAAAACTTCCACACCAGCTACATGACCTATCTGTAAATTTTTACTCGTCAAATAGAGAGTTGCTTCTAGCGACGGGTACCTAAGGTAAATATGCTAGGTCAAAGTTTTCACGTGAAACTTGGTTCGAACAGCAATGTGTCAATTCAGCGATTGAAATATGGCGACAGAGTTGCGTAGAATGGGTGGCGGGCGACGCCACTGTTTCCGCGTTGGGTGACGTGATGCATCGTGTAAGCTCGCATTTAAATTCACTGGTCAATCGTATATCAGAACGCCAAATTTGAGTACCGAACGTACTATTTTACGTTCGCAAAAATTGGGCACCGATAGCTATGCACCGAGATAGTAGGTCAATCACCTTGTAATATCGTCGCTTGCGTTCATCGATCTTACGTCAATAAATGATGAAGGTACTGCGTGGTATAACGAATGTAAGCGATTTATCACAATGTATAAGACCCGTAGCCGGTCGTGTCTTCGCGAACTACAGTAGGATAAGTAAAACATCTTAATGAAATACGTTAATGTACTCTCTCCGAGTTTGATTTCCTCGTATAACAAAATCAAATCATATTAATATCAAGGATATTATATATTTTTTCATATTAAACTTAAATATGTATATGCGACAATGAAAGGACATTAAATACACCTTCCTATATTGCGACATAATATCTCGAGTAAATGAAAGAAACAACTCGTGAATTCTCTTCCTGCCAATTTGTCCGGCGCGCGAATCCGAATATGACAGTATAAGGAAAGGTCTCCATGGTCATATCTATCTATACTAATATATAAAGCTGAAGAGTTTGTTTGTTTGTTGGTTTGTTTGAACGCTCTAATCTCAGGAACTACTGGTTCGAATTGAAAAATTCTTTTTTATTGAATAGACAATTTATCGAGGAAGGCTTTAGGCATAACATCACGCTGCGACTAATAGGAGCGAAAATATAATGGAAAATGTGGAAAAAACGGAGAAAATTTTTCATCTTTGAGGGCTTCCTTTGCGTGCGCTGCGAAAACGGTTCAAAATACCAAAAAATATGAATGAAATAATTATTCCTCTTTAAATGATCTAAAAAAAAGTTCGCGACAGTATATGTCTATCTTCTAAGATTGACTCACTATAACATAATAGATCCACCGGGGACGAAGTCGCGAGCAACAGCTTGTTAATTATAATTATAATTATTCAGTACTATAACCTACTATATATTTCCTTAACTGTTTACATTTTTACTACAATTAAAATGCATTAAAGTCACACTGCTCCGTTGTGATGTCACAGCAATTACAAAGTTTCATGAATAGATAAGCAACTTTAGGGATATTCGGACGAGTTGAATTGTAGCATGCGTGTCGTTATTCGTTAGGTAGGCGTCCGCGCGTCGCGTCGGCAGGTATGTCGGCGGCGCCACATCAGCTTCTGCCAGATTAATGGATCATTGCCCCCCTCCCTGCCTCCGGGCTCCGGGCTCCCAGCTCCCAGCTCCGACACCACCTACGCTTCGACGTATCCCCTTTACATTTAATCACTAAACATTACCATCCCGGCAATAAAACATTGACACGGATTAACATCATATCCATATCCGAATTGAAGCGACCTTCAATCTCAACAAGTAGCGAACTTACATTTATGCTCGATAAAACACTTCGAAACTGCTCCTCGTAAATCACCGAGACATCGAAAGTTAGCCGCCGAGCACTTAAAGTTTAACGGACAATAATAACAGGCGATGAAAAAAGATACGACCTCCGTTTTCGAAGCATAAAAAATAATGTGATAACAGTATCAGGAAAGGGCTAGGTTGGTGAAGTTTTGAGGGATGCTGTAATGAAGCTGGGAACAATCGATAAATTTGAATGTTCTTCGGCGCCGCCCCGCGACTTGCAACTTTTTCGGTAGCGAGGGAAAGCGCGCCAACGCGACGCCACGGCCGCGCCGCGCCGCGTACCTACCGGGCACACTACACACTACACTCTACAGAAAATGCGAAACTATTACAGACGAATCTTTTCACGTCAAAACTTACACTTTTAAACTTATATTTTTGATTGTACATCATATGTGTTACTTACACATTTTTATACGTACCTACGTATAATATTTGTTATTATTATATTTAATGACAATAAATACAATATTTGATAGAACATTACCACTGTTATAGAAATTGGTTAAAAATAACTTTATTCTCTTTTGTATAAAACTTGGCAAAAATGCCTACTGACACACATACACTATTTTCTCGAAAACGTTCCAAATCTAAAATTAGAACAAAGCCGTGTATTACTTTTAGTGATCACTTTAATTTCGTGAAAGAGTAGTTAGTTCTACAAAGCTACAAAGTTTCCAACTAAAACAATAGAGAATAATCTTAAAAGTTTGATTGACATAGTTTTATGAGTAAGTTACAATGTCACAAAATATAGGTAACAATTTGTCTACGTACCTTACAGACACAAATTGTTTTCAAAATAGATATATTTGTAATACATATTGTATCTAGTTCTATGCAAAGTTGTAATGATAATATTTTTATATTAGATAATTAAATAAAAATAATATTTTTTAATAAAAGATCTGGAAGAACATTAAACTTGTTTTCCAAATCGAAAAAAAAAGCTTTAATAAACTATAAAATATATTGTAAATAATTTAAATCAAACATCGTCTATAATCTATAGATGTTGTATACAAAAACGACAGGTTTGAAGGGATTTTTCCGTTCGTATTTTTTGTTACAGTTCAATGAATTTTAATTTCTCTAACGGCTTTCTCTCTCCACTCATTACAACCTAGTGGACAAATGGTTGAGAAATAGCGCTCCAAGAGTACGCATGCGCAAATGTAAAAATTGGTATTTTAGTTTGAAAATATAACCGTATTATTAAAAGAAATAATAGGTCCATAAGCCAAATTTCTGCAAAAATATGAAGCAATGGTAACAATAGTAACTCAAATATTATATTAGTTTACTCAATAAGGTTGTTTGTTAAATATCCACAATTCAAATATCTTCAAATATGAAAATAGCATTAAAATATGTATAAATTATAAAAGTCTGATGCATTATAGTTAAGGAGATCTTTGTATAATTTATTTGTTTACTAGGTACCATTATTATCAGTGATGTGATAAAGTTGGAAAACAGAAACTAAAACAGATGTGTGGTAGTATCTTTATCCGAGTATACAAAGATAAGGGAATGATAATACCTAAGTATTGTTATTTAAACACAATGCCAGTACATCAAGTATATCGTACATGTTGAGGTTTTAATCCTGGTGAAAGGGTTACATAAGCGTAGATGAAACAAGGGCAAACTTCTACATGAATAGAATACTCGTAATAAACTTAGCACTCTCAATAAATTACAAGTTCCCTCCAAAGAAGAATGGATTAAATGTAGTTCGCAGGATAGCCGGCTGAGTAGCGGAGAAACTTTCAATTTTTATGACAAATTCAATTAGGAGGAGATTTATACGCTCGTGATGTAGTTCTACATTAACAGCCAAGTTAGAAGAGTAGGAATCGTTCACAAACTTTAGTCTTTAAAAGGGAAGTTTCATGCATATATGCATGTCTTCGATTTAATTAATTTTCATGAAACTATAATATATTTTTTCGTTATTGATATAGAATCAAAATATTAATAGTACCATCTTAAAATTATACAGTTAAGAGTATGTTATGTAAAAATTACATTGATCAGATATATCATGGCATTATTGAATACCGTAAACATAATTGTTGACCGACGGCAGGAGGCCCGAGCGTCACTCACGTGACGCGTTACACGTCAGACATGCCCTACGAAATCTCATTATCGATAGAGATCTCGCGACATCGGTGGACAATAAAACAGTACCATCATATCTAAAAGTTTGCGCCATAATGAAACGTATGGGGCGAATGGTTTACGACAGACGCCGGCGAATCTTTATTGGGAGCACACCAATTTAGATAAAAGGAAAGAGCTTTCGTACTGTAACATCAGAGATAGCAGTCTTAACTATCGCCAAGTTAGCGGTAGTTAATCCGGCGGGTACGGAGATAAATCAACAGTGGAAAGCAATAAATTCGGCCGGCTACGGTAATAGGTGAAAACTATTAGGTTTCGTGTAATTTAGCGCTGAACAGAAAAAATATCAACTCCTGCGAGGCGCCAACGCGAATCGCTGTATAACTAAGGAATTGTTTTTATTTCTTAGAATATATAATTTTATGGTAGTTTTATTTCTTTGAAACTAGAAAGTAAACATTTATTTTATATTACTAATTATACTTTGTCAAATTCTCCCGAACGAAGTTACATTCGAAGCTGGTATTTGCGACCTAGGTGTTTTGTGGGTAATGCCGCAAATTATGATTAACTAGTCAATCATAATTTACCGCATTGTCGTCGTATGCAAATACTGTAATGTGTTTGTCTCTTACTTCGACTCTTATTTCGATTTTAATGCAAAAATACAATAAGCATGTTTAGGCATTTAATTAACTGGCTTAAATATAT
>JADANM010002527.1:5978443-6016588 GCA_026213755.1 Eurema hecabe
TAAAATAGTTTATTTGACTGAAGTATACCAGTTGTATATGCATTCGTCTCGACGCGCAGTTCGTCCAATAAAATACAATAAGGCAATAAAGCATTTCTAGTAAAACTCTAGGGTAAATTGGTAATTCTATTAGTTGATTTAAAAAAATATATTACGTATGAAATAAGGCTAAAGGTAAAAATGTACCCTTTTATAATTCCATCTTAATATAATATAGTTAGGTTATTAATTTCTATAATGAAAGTCAATGAAAGCATTATTTGTGTATGGTGGTGTACGATACTTTATTTATAGTATTTGTCGGGCCGTATATATAGATTAGGTATACATATTTTAATCAGACATCTCTGCTTAAAAATACTGAAATCAATCGGTGAGCCATTTGGACAATGGACAATGTAAAGAGTTTTTCATACATTGATGTGAAGTTTTATTAATAGATAAAATAATAGATATCTAATAGCACAGGATACGGGGAAGTAAAACAATTAGCAGAGCTTGTACTTATGGCCAAGTGTGGGGGTTATGGGATCATTATTGTAATTACTTTTTAAATAATAACGCAGTAAATCATGTGTATTATTAATGCTATTATTCTATAAATTATCTTGTTATAGGACTTGGCTTCTATGAGATCTCACAAACTTTTCACGATGGCAAGACTGCATCGAGAGACTTGGCATTTTTTTACATTTCATGTTTTTCGTGGGATCTCATTAATTTTTTGTAAGTGTATTTTTTTCTTTTTTTATTTCATTTAAATTATTATATTTTATTCTATGTATGTATTCCTAATAATACAATTGAGTACTTAAATAACGAACAAAGTTAACAATGCAGTCTAAATCCATACACAATGAATGGTCTTGCCAAACCGCAAATATAAAATTATTTTCTATTGTATATTATTTTTTAATGTTTTTATAGTTTTTCCTTTATACGTGGCTAATTATCTATCTTGGTGCAAAATTTGAAGCTTCTAGGTAATCTAGAAGTACCTTAGAATTTTGATGATCGGTGAGTGAGTCAGTGAGTGACAAAATTAAGAAATTTAACCCGTTGTAATTCTTTAACTACTGGTTCAAATTGAATGAAATTTGAAATATACCGTGTATTTACAATGCTTGCATGGTTACTGAAAATTCAGTCTTCTAGTTTTATCCGCAACGAAGTTACAGAGACTCGAAAATGGCCTGAATTGCTTCGAGAAAAGTATGGTACGGCCGTGCTGCTTTTTGCTCGACTTGGCGGGGGCACTACCGTGCCCCCAGATTTATTTATTATTAATACAACAGGCTGAGTAACAAAGAATATACATGATTTTCAATAAGCCGGAAGTAATTAAATACGATAAATTTAAGATTGACACAAGCGACGAATATTCAAAAGCGGAACCGTCACTTATTACAAAGCCACGAATGAGAAAAATTATATTATTCGATTAAACTTTTACATAAAACTATTAGAACTGTTTGCTCGAAGCGTACTTTAAATGTTTTGTTAATTGTCATTATGAATAACATTGTAAACGCAACTCAAGACTAACAACTTAACAAGGGCTTTATAATTTTATTCACCATCATCAGACCATATCTATGAGAGCAGTTACCTATATCAGTTAAAAAATCTCGTACCAGGGACATGGAAGTCATCAAGTTCCTGGTTTATTACAATAATAAGTTAGTTACAATAATATAAACGCTAAAAAAATAATCTACACTTTAAAACGTGATGACAGTGTAATGTGAATCCTCCTAGAACAGCTTAGAAGCTCATGTGTAAATGAGTGAAAGACAATGGTTCGGATCGGTATAATTTGGATGTCGTAATGTGATATAAAGGCGGGAAGGTGATATACAACCGGTCTGAGCTCGAGATCAGGCATTACAAAAATCCTTAGCACATAAAATAGATCGGTTTTATAGCCTCCAGTATAAGTACATGCCGGAATAACGGTTGATATTTTGCATTGGAGAATAATGCTTTTTCTTCGAATTGAATAACCTGTCTATTGGGAAATCACTTGATCTATTAGTTTAGTATAATAACAACAGCGTAGAACCTATTTATACTTAATTAACCTAACAGTCGGGGACTAATATATATTGATATCCGTACAGAAATTATATATATATGTTAATTTACGATAAGTATATATCTCAGTTGATAATTAAACGAAGTGACCTTTGTCACCGTATTTTATCATAAAAATATTCAAGTCAGAGAGTATATCATGTATAATAACTTACTTTTAGTAGAACAGACTTTAAAAATAACTTGTAATACATACAATCTAAATAATTTTTTATGGCCCTATACGAACCAAAATTTGTAAAATCAATTTTCTTAAATATCCGTATTGGTCCAAGTAGACTAAAGCAGTCTACCTTCCAGAATAATTTACAAAAAATATTTCCGATTTAAAACAATTTTAAAGGTATATCCGTGTAGTAAAACGCAATGTTGTGTGACACTGTTACAATGTCGCAATCTTTTTTTTGTTTTAATGTATCATAATCACGTCAGAAAAAATCACTTTGTGATAGATATATGTCATCACAAATGATTACATTACAATATAGTTATAATTTTAAAGAGCATTATCACATTTATATAAAAATTTCTTGACGCACTTAATATTTTCCGTAAGCGACCGAGTTAATTGGATTTTAAAATTCCCTGCTACTCCTATTATCCTGAGCCCCGTTTTGCAGGAAAAATGGATGTAATTTTTAGCCACCAATATAGTTTTTTCCCAGACTCCAGGGCGATGTGGGAAAATTGAATTTTTTACTTCCCTTCACTGGCCACTGCACTAATTCGGCTAATGGATTTAGTGGTATAAATGTATAACCCAGTAATGTGGTCTGAGCATATCATACTTTTACGTAAGAATTTTTTGCTAAACCTTTTCAAAGACTACAATAAAATTATCATTTAACTAATTCTTACCTAACTTTTGTGTAAAGCAGCAGACGCTTGAATAAATGAAGTATATTTACCTGTAAGAAGAAGAAATTACGTAAATTAAGAAAATATTGAATAAATAGTTTTAATACATAATAGGGCATACATGTTACGGCATACGTGTTGTCGCATACATACAGTTCGCTACATATTTTCATAGTTCTATGGTAATAACTAATAAACTATATCACTTTATTATTTTTACCGGGGGTAGGTCTCTTTCGCAGGAGACCGACTGGGTGGGTACCCCCACAGTGCCAGACATTCTACCGCCTGAACAGTGATGTGAAAATGTCACTGTGCTCCGGTCTGAAGGGCACTGTAGCCAGCGAAATTACTGGGCTAATGAGTCTTAACATCTGATGACTCAAAGTGGGGAGCGTCGGTGTAGTGCAACCCTGCCCGGAGTTGGGCTTTATAGCAAAGTTCCGGGTAGCACTGCATTGGCTATGGGCTGGCGTTACTCTTACCATCAGGAGTGCGTCCAGCTCGTCTCCCCTCTTCATAACATAAAAAAAAAAAAAAAAAAATATCACTTTATAAAATATGAATGATTAAATAGAGAAAGAATAGATATAAATCACGTACAGTTTACGTGTGTGTGTGTGTGTGTGTGCTTCCCACAGTTCAATTTTATTCAAATTGAAATTTAAAACATATAATTTCAATTTGGTCATTTTGTCCCAGGATATCTATTAAACGATATTGCTTTTTAATACTTAGTTATTTTTTATTGAAAGCTATTTTTGGTTCTGAAGTTCAAGTCTAAGCACGTAAGTTAAACTTTATACAAAATAAATCCATTTAAAATCCGTTTTGATTTGATAAATCAAAACATACGATTATCATTTCCACAAAAATCGCGTAAACAGTTTGAAAAAAAATTATATTCACAAGTTCAAACCTCGTCTTGTAAATTCACGTGTCATAAGTCATTGTTAGCGACTGAAACCCTTTTCTATGCGAGGACCGACTACTTAGCCAGTTAATATCTACAAATACGTAAATGATAGACATCTTCAAGTGGTTTTAATTTCGACAACATAAAAAAAGCAAACTCTACAAGTCTTAGTAGTAAGATTTGCATGAATAAAGTTCACTATCTTAGAAATGCTGCGAGTTTCATGATTTTCGAAACATACGTGCAGCTTTAATCACGTTTTGAGTTGGAATGGTTCCAACGTAGAAGTAACGCCGGTTTTGCATACAATTTCCTACAAAACGCATCTGATGAAAACGCATTCAAAGCGCAGGTTGTTTTTTATTCCAACTCAATTTATTGGTGCAACTTATATTTATAGAATGTAAGTGGAAAACCGTTGAAGCGATGCCAACGTCTGCCAACTTACCGCATTACGATAGCAGAAAATGTGGGTTTCCAACTTTTCATTTTTATTGCTTTTCCTTTCACTTTTGACAATCGCAAAACATTTTATCGGTCACTTAAAATAGGATTCCTGATATGAAACAAAAGATATGGCTTATCGCAGATAAGGGGTATAATACATGTTAATACGACTGACTTCGGCAGGAGGCCATACGAGCGATACGATTCTTTAATAACTTTTCATCATCAAGAAGGCCACACTTAAAAATATTAGATAAAAGAAGATAAAATGATAATTGGTATTAGAATATCAAATTTCGCACTTCTCGTGTGAGTATGTCATCACATTTTTGCTAATAAGTAAAGTAGTTAGCATTATACATGAAATATAAAATATATAATTTTTCATAATATCTACACAAATAAAGTACTGAATAAGTATTGCACTCGACCTCATCTTAGCAGGCAAGTGGTTCCAGCGGAATGACATCTCAAGACTCGCAACAACTTATAGGGATTTCCCAACAAATACTAACAATAATCGGCACAACGAAATCGGAGAAAATCTCTACGAGAATTTTGTAAAAAAACATATTTAAATCGTTGCATTTAGGCACCCAGACAGCCAATGCAATTAATAGCGTGTCTTAACTTTTAGTATTCCCAGCGAGAAGTATTAGTTTATATTCTTAGTGGCATGACCGGTAGTTTTTACTACTAATCATTGCATTACGTATGTAGATGGCATTCATCGCGGAAGTCATTAGGGCACGACCTTCAGACCGCGGCCGCGGGCGGCCCGACCGACTTACAATATTACACAGCAAAGTACAGTTGCCCCTTTCCCAGATGATGATTTCTGGTGTAGTTTTTAATCAGATATTCACCACATTATTGAAAGAGTTGTTAAACATAATACAATTTCTATGTTTTATTAGATAAACATTTCTAGATAGAGACAACTTTATATACCTTTGTCTAAGATGGGTTAACATCGCCTTTTATGAAAATGACATTATCTGATTAAATTGAGTTTATACTCGACAAGCTAAAGCTTTGCCCTCATGTCCAATTAATTATTATCTTCTTCATTTAACTGCAATACACACCAGCATATTTGGCGTATAGATTGTATTGAATATGTTGTTATCTAAAAAGGCGCGAAGCTTCCATAGAGCAGCAAGGTCATGTAGCACGTGGAGGCGCCTGTTGCTAGCGCCTAGCGGTAGCGGCGTCCCCCTTCGCGCCGCTCCGATGCGCGACGTTGCCGCACTGACGCGCTACTCCGCCATTTGTAGCTGCCAAGCTAGTACGTTTCTCGTTGCTCGTTGGCTTTAAGCTAGTTTTATATTAATTTGGCGTACCTAATAATTAATTATCGAAGTTTGAAGATGTCATCGAAACGCAACGGTATGTCGAGATCTACGTCCTAACCAGTTACTTTTTATATACCTAGGTAATTTTGTATCGATTACCAATATATATTGTATATAATATATCTAATTGTCTTATAATTGTAACTAGTGTAGTTAAATAAAGATGAGAAAACAGTTTGTCTGCGTTATTAATCAGTTAGGTAGCTAATTGTTGTTACTTGTTACTATAATGCAAGAACAGCAGAATCAAAACATAATTTCAACAAATATCACTAAATTAGCGATACTGACATCATCATCATGTTCATCTGTTTTGTATTAGAATTTAGAAACATGAAAATTGATATGTATATTAACCGGGTCAATAAAGTGATATTATGTACTACACGACACACGTTAAGAGAAATGTTTTTCTTGTGGAATTTATACCAGTGTGTATATGCTTAAGTTAGATACATATTATTAAGGCTGAGATTTAGATTTTGGTCAAACCTTTGCAAAAATAGGTGTATTTGCCAGTGCAAGCCAGCCACAGACGGTGGGATTGCGAAAAATAAACTAAAATGCTATCTCTTCACTTTCTCGGCGGAAATACAGGTCTTCAACCTAATCATATTTAATTTTTAATAATAATATCTTACCAAATTGAAGTTAAGGATGATAATTTAAATTAACAGGTAATAAAGTGTAGAAAAGCTTTAAGCTTCTGTGAAGATACTCGTGAGCAGTTACCAAAGTGGTATGACGGGGACGGTGAGGTTTTGTAAGGCAAGCACTTCTACCATAACCCGTGTTCCTCTCTCCGTGACTCATGGGGCCATGGCTATCCTGAGAGAATAAACTGACGCTACACAGTTGCTACATAACTATTACGTTGTAGCATCTACTTGTGATGAATGGTTAATGCGATAACATTGTAAATTTTAAACGGTCAGTCACTGAATACGTGCCACATTTTCATAACAGTATACGCAAAATACGATTAGTGATACCAATAAGACGCTGGCTTATTCATTCAAGTTGATATGGAAATAAGAGACCTTCAGAATTCTGAATTACCGACGTTAGGAATTTTCCTCTGGCTACATGTTGATTTCTTAGGATGATTATGAATACTCGACACAATGACATTGACTCAACGGTGAATAGTTTAAATCGTCTATAATGTCTTTAAATTAGTTATCATGTTACTTACATCTCTTATAAAAAGTTTATAGTTAAATATTAACACAAGTTTCGAATGCTACGTTCAATACTTTTTAACATATTTAAATCAATAGCATTGTCACTACGATTATACTCGTATTATATTAAATAAACTGCTGTCGATTTTTTCTTGCTTTGTTTCAACTGTCAATCACTAAAATTAATAGATATTTTTTTTTTATAGAGGGAAATGCTTTTAGGCATACCCGTCGCGTGGCTGATGGTAAGGTGCGACGGGTTATGTGGGACTCACCATGGCCGGTGGGGGCGTGAGTGGTGCCGCACGGCCAGGAATACCCACTAAAACCCTCTGCCACTCTTAGCCTTTGAATCGGGGCGGGGGATCGCTCGCGCAATTCCGCCTGCTAAAATTAATAGATATTAGTATTTTATATTTAAGTTCTTTTTTACAAAACGTTGCACAGTGGTTGATTTGACGCAATTAGCTGGCCATAAATATTTAAGAGGTAATTTTTTTTTCGCTTTATTTTGTCGTTTTTTGTTGCTTTTTTATTTCATAGGATAATATACTGTACAAAAACGTAAATAATTAAGATAATACCATATTTTTATTATAAAAGAGTTTTAAATTAATCTTTATTAATTAAAAAAACATGTCTATGGCATTTAAAAAAGGCTGTAACTTTTATTGCTTCAGATATTTTGGTTGTTCTCTATCTCAAGCATTATCTAAGGTATAAAAAGATACTAAAAACTAAACAAATAATATAAATAAAAGCCACCCGACACTATTAAATTTGTAATATCTCACGAGTATTTTTGAAGCCTTTCTCTTTCTTTCGGCCTGTAGTGTGGTATTTTCTGTGTGAACTATAGATTCTTCCCTGAAAGTATAGCGTATTTCTTCAGTTTTCTTCCGTTCCTACTTCTCACTACAAGCTTCAAATGATTTAAATGACTGGCCCAGACGATCGATCGACATTTGTCGAAAGTTCAAACGCTCAACTAACCCATGCTCATTAATTCTAAGGAAAACTGCTTATTTTCCTAAATGCTTGAGACCATTTTCTTTTCATTAAGATACTTTCAATAATACAAATCTAAGTTGCAATCTCTATATATTATCGGATGAGCCTTTCATCCAAATTAGGCATGTTTTGGACTTTCATTTTATTGTAAAGATAACGTTGGGAAACTTTTTTTAACACCAAAGGTACCTAAAGCAACAGAAAATGCACTTAAATGGATTTTAATGAAAAAAGGGATATTATTTATGTATGACCTACAATATTAAAAAAAACCTCCCAAGTAAGACACCTGCAGCTATCCGCAGCCAAAATAGCCAAAATGTTAGGTATTTAAAACAAAAATAAAACTATAACGCGATTGAGGGCGATAGTATAAATCAATTACGTTTGAAAAAGAAAATTGACAACAAAAATATGTTGCCTACATACCCTTTTTTGAAATTGAAAATTAATTATAAAATGAAGTTCACACACTTCAAAAAAATTACAATATAACAACTCTTACCTGAACTACACGAATCCATCACAATCTTTGACAAATTTAAAGTGAAAAACACATAATACATTTTTCTTTAATTGCGTAAACTCAGATCACATAGAACAGTAACATAGAATTAGCACGAAGGTCAAGTTCGAGCTGTCGGTGCATGCTAGGAAGGCGAGGGGGGTAAATTCTTGTCACCTATCTCTCTTTCGATTTTAGTCACTTCTGGTCTGATCTTAACTTTAAAAAAAAGTATGGCCAGCTACATTGGTCAAATCAACTACTGTGCGTTGGTTTTAAACACTGAAATCTAATAACAACCTTGTAATTCAGATTTCTATTATTATAACCGATCCTTAGCAATTTTTTCTCGTTTGCTCTAAAATCGACCTGTTCATAAACATTGTTCCTATAAGTGGCACGATCTTAGCTTTTTGCTCGTGGCAAACATTGGCTTAGGTTACGACACGTGCTAGACATATAAACTACAAAACATACTAATTTTAGGATTTGTGCTAGGCCATGAAAACTTACTACTGATGTTTAAGTACTCCGTTACATTATTTTTCATGCGTACTTAATTATAAAAACTTATTACGTAAACGTTATGTTCTATAATAAATAATTATATTAAATATTATATTAAATAAGCGCAAACAATTTTCGATGTTTACAAACGGCAGTATTTAGAAGGAATTGCATAGTCGTGTTATTGTTAGAGATGTATCTTTTTGATGCCTACAGCCTACTCGAACGGATTAGACATTATCGATCAATAGCGGATTGATGAAAACTATATTCTCAGTTTAGACTGAGTGGGGTTCGTCAGAATTTTTGATAATGTGACAAAGAATGTGCTAAGAGATCTCGAATTAAAGCAATAATTAATTGTTAATTACGAATAATAGATGAGCAGTTATTTTTTAATTTACAATAAATGTATTCGATCCTATAAGATTGTTAATCATTAAATAAAGAAGTAAGGTTTTTGTTAACGTCTAAACACTAACAGCAATGGACGCATAGCTACGTTGCCATGACAACGAATTGGTCGCCCACCTCTGATGGCGTCGGCTGCGTAGCTAAATCGAAACTTTATAATGATGTTGATTTTTATTCGTACATGTTATTTTTCGATATCGTCCTTATTTTGTTGTCTGATGAAATAGAAATACCAAAAAATGTCTCTATATGAAATATTTAAGCCGTTAATTTTATACACATTTATTGTATAATGATATTCTAAGAATATAACACAAAATAACTTTGTAAAAATAATGTTGTAAACGTGAACATTTTTACTTTGCGACAAAAAAAACTATTGGCGCAATGCTAAGCTGGGTATTTAATATTTGATTAGATATACCTGCAGCATTATAACTTACACTAGAATAATATTAGGTTGTATTATATGAACTACTGATCATAATCAAGCCTTACTTAGCTTTGAATGTGTTTATCACATTCATAGGAGGAAGACGGGCAAGCTTTTTAAAAGTATCTAATCAAAAGGAATACATAAGAGTTTCCACTTTTGCCGACTTTCCTAGTAAGTATCCAATTCTAGTGAAATACTTTACAGTGATAGGTAATTTAAGGTGTGTCGAAAAGAATACGAATGTAGATAAATAAAGGGATTGTGATATTATATAATTAAATTGTATTGAGCGCTTCCCTTACTTACCTTTTTTGTAAAGAAGGCCGAGTAAAAGGCTTGTGAAAGTGTAGGCCATATGAAAGTGTAGTAATAAGCAAAATTGGTTACAATATTCATTTCAAGGTAGGTGCTACGTTCAATACTACTTGCAATTATAAAATTTTACAATAAACGTGTAAATTCAATCGCGAAATAAGTCATTGAAATTTTAAATTTGAAACTTTCTCGTTAAAATAATACCTACCATTATTAATATGCAGGCAATTTCGAAAAATATTTTAGATAGAAGAATTCGATGTAGCACGTTGTGCGAGATAGTCGTGAGTTATAAAAAAAAAATGGCCTAGAATGTGAAACGGGGATTTCGTAGTGGAAAAATACTGCGCGGCTTGCTCCGTGAAGGTAAGCGAGAGGGGTTACACGCATGCGCATTCGCACACCACTCGCTACACATGACTTTCCTATTATAATATAAGTATTTTTCGGCTATGACAATCGTAATTTATAAAAAGAACTCAATATGGTATGCTTGCTGTTTTAAATATCTAGATAATATGAACCCAGGTCTCAGAATGATTCATCAATATATTATCAGTATATTACCAAATTAATATTAGCTGGCTCTACCGAAGATATTGTAACACAAGCCGTTATTGAAATGAGTGATAAGCACGGAGTATCTTGTATGCACTATCGCATAGCCGTACCGCGTACCTGTTGCGCGTCCACGTGGTGCGTGTAGGGGTGTGAACGATATACCGAATACCGATAGCAAAGTGTAGCACTAGTCTAACGGTGGTTCCCAATATGCAATCTCAATCCGTTTTCAGCTATCTACGGTTGAGTTTTCGATCTAAATATGAGAAAAAGCGTTAGATCGGTGCCCTCTGACGGATAGTTTGCGTTTTCGGATTGCTTATCCCATCTATGGTTTGTATATTGAAACGCCTTTTCTCATATTTAGATCGAAAACTCAACCGTAGATAGCTGAAAACGGATTGAGATTGCATATTGGGAACCGCCGTAATTCGGCCCCAACCTTGAAACAAGTACGAGTAGCTGCAGCCACGCCAATGTGTTCTAATTTTACAAATAGTTTGTTTTTTTAAAGAAATCGATTAAAGTGAAAGTCGATTAAAGATAACTAGTTTTTTTATACATTTTAATTTGGTAAATTACATTCATGACTATTAATCACGAGGTTTTGTGTGAGCAAATTTTGTACAGTGGTTGAAGGCATAAGGGTAATAAGAACATAATATTATGATTTTAGCGTACATACGACTAATTCGCTATTAATTGTAGTCAACAATAATTGTAATATTATATTACTATTCATCAAGTCAACTGTAAGAATAAATGTTTGTCACGCAATACGAAAGAGCAATAAAAATAGACCGAGCAATAATATTACGGCAAGTCTCTCGCACTTTATTTAGTTTTGAGTTCATCATTAAGACTCTGTCCACGGAATAGCTGCTTGCAGCTGGGCGGTTGAATGACCTCTCTTAATGCGTCAGCTAGCTCTTAATAAAGCGCAAAGCGAGAAAATAAACGTGATAACCGCATGTATACTCCACTCGCTAAGTAACGGTTAACGAACGCACTAAATACATCGTAAACCGGTCATTTAGTGGTAGGCCCAAGGATAATGTGTCAGGGTTAAGTGATGGTAGACATGGTAATATGGTATATTTTGTGACATTCTGCCGACTAATTCCTGCATATAATATGCAATACCATGCAACTTCACTACATTATCTTAAATTAGGTGTCTTTTTCTACTAAGTTTGACTAATGAGCCCATAATATGAATTCTTTTTTTTCTGTTTACTTAAATGAATGATCCTTATTCACCGTATTCATTATACGGTAATCGAAAAGTACTTAAAATCATTACCTACGTGCATACGTCGACATCCTATTTATTATGGTGCTGCGCAATTACGACCGCTATTACAGCATTCTATAAGTACATTACATTCGGAAAATAATTTTTAAAATCCGACCCGTAGTGTATGATGAAGCAAACAAACTGAAACTATGCAGCTTAATTAAGACTGAGAGATGACACTTTGTTGACAAATGGCATGAAAATGATTTATGTATAGTTAATAAAAATGAATCACCAAATGTTTTGATAAGCGCATAACTCGATAACGGCTGGACCGATTTACATAATTTTTTTTAGAATATACCATGTTCGAGGATGGTTCTTATGCAAAAAATTAATAAAAAGTAGATGTAGGGTTACATATGGGATAGCTACAGCGTGAAAGAAGTTCCTGCCGGGGGAGTAGGCGGTAATGCCAATAGTGACTAGCGCGTCGCACAACACCCCAATGGCCAGACGAGTCCCACATAACCCGAGGCACTTTACCATCGGCCACGCGGCGGGTATGCCTAAAAGCATTCTCTCTATAAAAAAACAGTGTGAAAGTCGCAGCTAACTAGCTGTTGCTTTTCTGTTGTTAACTAACAACAGAAACATATTTTTTTCCTCATACTATCATTTAAACAAAAATAAATTCTTTAAAATACACGTTATCTTTTTAAATATTTTCTTGATAAGAAATTGATTTCGAGTGATGTATTATGTATACGTAGCTTTAAATACTAGATTACTAGTAATAATTCATCTATCAAAATATAAAAAAAAATATATAAAATTCAACTTTTTTACCAAAACAAATAAAATGGATGGTAAGTTACCACACACATTTTTATTTATTTTTGTAAACCACTAAGATTATATTTATAAATAATTTGGTTATGTATTCCCTATCACAGCTTTATAATATGATTGTTGTATATGAAGTTAAATTACTGAAGGGTGGTGGGTTGGTTAGATCATTTACCATTGCTCGACCATTTCTGTAAGTACAGCCTAGTCTAATTATTTTACAGGTGCGCTTAGCACATGCTGCTTGCTTGCCCTTTATTGCTATGAAATACGCAATGAATATTTATAAGATACTTGATAATGGTATTATGTCTGGAATGTTTTTGTAAGAGGCATGCAACCGACGTTTAAAAAGCGTAAGTTTAAAAAACTAAGTCGTCTAGTAATGGAAACTAGGTACCTGTTACATATTCTAATATCGGTGTAAACAATTAAACTATTAATTTATTAGGCGGTCTGCCCTTCAATGAAAATGAGCGTACCGAGGTTGAAACTTGGAACACGATACAAATGTCAAACCAGCAATAGACATGCAATAACATATAAAATGTCGTACTTTACGTTGGAATGCTCTTGCGCAGGGTTCATGGACGCGGTGACGGGCATCGAGTGGGCCGTACGCTTCGCGATGATAATTTTATAAGGACATCGCGATAAGAACTCGTTCGGTTATGCGATACTAGATACATATATCTATGTATATAAATAAAATATTGATAATATAAAAATCGGCTTATCTTTATTAATTTTGGTATTTTACTTATATATTTTAAATATATCTATTTCTTTTGAATATCGCCTTATGATAAGAAGCAGCTTTCAGACATGCTGAAAGCACTGTTACGATATGGAACAACAACAATATGGAAGACGAAGAAGAAAAAAAGATATAGTGCAATTTAATATAGGCTTCACGAAACGATGTCATATTTAAAATTGTTCCACGTTTGTGTTGATCAAACGCTAGACATTTTTCAGTTTAATAATAATTTCTATTACTGCTACCTACGGACAAGAATCCTAGTAAAAACAAAAGTCATTTGTGGCCGAGCTGACCTTTAATGAAACGAATTGATAAGACAAATAACTACAAAGTAACAAACCGGAGTATATAGGTTACCTTACATGGAATAAACAATTAATTCTGTCACTTTCAAATAAACATCAGGCTGAAAACTATTCTCATATTAACAACTGAATTTAATTACAAAATAGAAATCTCTGCTTTCTCTGAATGAAGTATGAAAGTTTGTATGTATGTCGTTTATCCCTGCGAATTTTATTGACATTCATCGTCCAATTTCACAATTCAACAGATTTTCTTCCAAAGATTCATTAACTTCGCATAATAACTTCTATCGTAAAATAACATTTTAAATAAAAGTAATAATTTATTTATTTACCCTTTATTACATTTAAATCTTGCAGACTATTTGTAAAGAGTAGAAGAAATGTAATAGACAGTTTTATCACAAAGTGATATCAAGGAAACCTCTTATAAATATTAATAATTAATACTTGCCATAGACACTTTTTACACTCGTTTTAGAATTGTGTACTGGTTTAAAGAACCAAATAAAACGATTTTTTTGCACAAGTCTAAAAACAGCTCCTCCTATCAGCAACCAAACTATTAACGTTTAAAATAAAGACAATGTGTATAGATAGAATGCATATTTTATAAACGGAATATTATTTTTTTTGTATTTTATTTTTCCGTAATATTCTGGTAATTTTTAAGTGAATATCTCCATTAGGAGAATACATAATAAGGGTTATTACTTAATAATTGTTCCACGTGGAAAATCTGACTCACATGATTTAATCGCCAATTGTCACCACGGAATAAATTACCACTGTCTTACATAACTCTATCATTGCATTGTTATGTTGTACACCTTCAGCTACGGAATTATCTGTATGCGTAAAGCACTAGAATCTAAATTAAGACATTAAATGTTAGGAATCTATAAAGCCCATTTATTTTACTAAGCAAAGTTTACTAAAATTACATCATCAAACAATCAGCAGAACAATCAGCCTAAAAAAACTTACATCTGAATTTACGTAATTGTGCATGTATTATACAATTGCAATAAAGGTGATTATTTTATAGATTTAATATAAGAATATTAAGACGCATAGTGTAGTACGCAATTTATAATAAATCGCTGACAAACGATGTTTGGGGGACACTCGGCGCCATACAAGGTCGACAGCCTTTCAAGTCGCACGTTTATAACAAATTACCTATAGATCCCACTGTATAATACGTTTCCTCCTTGCGCAGCCATTATTTAAATTTTCAGTTTAATTAATATTGGTAATATGTAGTCATATCATAGTCATAAACTTTAAGAAACTTAAAGCAAATATAAATAAAATTCAATATCTTGGTATTTGATAATACAGTAGTGTGGCAAATAAACTTAAAAATACGTGAATAGTTCAGCTGAAACATACGCGGTGACGGATGCGCTTAAAACTTTACGCTGGACTTGAAATGAGTCCACGACATCAGAGATGTGTAGTGTGTAAGGAGCACGGCCATTTACCGACCACACACAAACTTGCCCGACCTTGCATGTACACAAGATGTTAGCATGTGACGCACATATAACGCAAATTAGTATGAGACTGGCATGTTCTATATTTACTCTGCTAGTCACTTTTGTGCGGTTTTGATAGCTGTTATAAGTAAAATCGTGCGTAAGTACATATAAATTAAAAAAAAAAAACTATTAAAACTATTGTTTTACTAAGCGTCACAAATAAGATAAAGATGACTTCAAGTACTAGTAATTAGACTAAATTACAAGTCTACTTGTAAGTTGGTATAAGTCTATTAATGCAGGTTCCAGAAAACGATTGCTTGGAGATTTAAGAATAAACTGTAGATATTAACAGCGATTAACAATACTCGTAAAAATATTAAACGAAATTTTGATGTCAATTATAATCGGAAGAGCGCAAATTGCAATCCAACTGAGTAAAGAGTCTGAATTAAAGCGATGTTGCCACTCACTCGCCTAGACTCAAGTATAAACGAAAGAGTGAATGGAACAAAAAATAAATATCAGAAAATCACAGGTCACCTTGTCGCATCTTTGTAGATATTACAGGTTTTCTCATAACAATAGGTATATATAAGTTAGTGTGATAATGAAGAAATCAAAAATTTATTATGTGATTCGATTAGATTCGATTATTCTTTCTTAATAGGAATATTGAATATTAACTTAAGTATATAATAATTAATAATTGACTTAGATAATAGATTACATTCACATAATAATTGAGGACATACGAAGTAAACAATATTTCGACTGAACATAATTTAAATAAAAGTATGATTATAATACAATGAATAAATCATTCACAACACTATTTAATAATAAACATACGGCAAGCATTACATAACGTTTTATGTGCGAATAATTCCGTAGAGCGATTGCGACTTTAAGGTTAAATAACGTGACCATGTTTATAGTTATATTAACTATTATGCGCGTTTATGATATAAAATGTTCTGAGACGCAAAAGGTGTGGAGCGTCATAGCAGCAGTGACGACTGAATACGTATGACGTCTTGCACCACGTTGTCAAGAGTAAACAATTTACTGTTTGTAAACAAACCGAGGCTCGCGAACGTAAACAAAAACCACGCTTAGATGTCAATGGCAAAGGCATGTTCTAAGAAATTGTGCTCGGCGCGGTCCACGACGCGGACGCCAGTGTGCAAGATAAAGCGCAATTGGATAAGCGATCGTAGCATTCATTATACATGAGCGATTTATTTTCATACGTACCTCCCTCTATTTTTTACTTTAAAATTTACGATAATTTTCTGTTTTTGTGATCTTCACCTAACTATTTTACGGTTTACAGTAACTGTTACGGAAATTAGATACAATAATTATTACAGTCTCGAATTCCAAGTTGATCCTACGGTTGAGAACCATAGGATTGTTTACCGCGATGAGAAGGATTGAAGGAGTCGAAAGTTAATTTTACTATCAATTTCTGTCGTAAATTAAACCATGAAAATTTAACTTAAATCCATTGCACAGTCGCAATTGTATTTGGACTTACATGGTGATGAAATCATTAAACAAAGTCGCTTTTTTCTATCTATTTCTATGCATGCTTAAATCTTTAAAACTACGCGTCCGATTTTCAGGCGGTTTTTGAAAGATTCAAGAGAAGGGTTTATGTATATAATACATGCATATATGCGGGTAAAACCGCGGCACGCGGTCATTAATTAATAATTTACAAAAACGAAGGACAAGCGAACTTTAAAAAAACAAATATTCGTAAGTATAGTGTCACTTAAAATTATAGCTTTTAATCTTTAGTCGTTACAAAACAGGAAGAGCAATCTTCTCCGTTCGCAATTTTGCAATTAAACCTATTAAGACTGGCTAATTAAGTCTCTTATTAGTTTTCGGTAAAAAAAAGTATTGTTATAATGAAAAGGATGTTATTTTAGATATTTCACTTTTTGTTTCTTATTATCTTGGGCAATTGGAAAAAAATATAAATTATAATAGGGAAATAATAATGTAATAATTTAAGTAATGTAATATTTTTTTTAAATAGTGTGTCCTACACACATTATATGATAAATTTTCGTAAAGTTGTCTGAACCATTAGTTTATTTTTTGCAAATTTATATCGTGAATAACTTTGATGATTTGCATATAAATTAAAAAAGAACGTCTAGAAAATATACCATGTATTACATGAAATGATGTAGAATGTAGATTTATGCCAAGTATTTAAAACGTTAAACCGGTTATACTAGAGCTGATGCGTCGTAGTGGAATATTGTGAATCTACTTTATAATATACATATTTGTAATTGCTGTGCAATTTCACATAGGCATGTTCTTGAGAAGTGGTTAAAATATGTTTGAAGATATTCCATATCCTTAAAAAAATTAATCCATACTAATAAAATATAAATTAATCCGTGAATAAAACTCGGATCAGATTCAAAACAGATGAAACCATAGTATACAGTTAGTGAGTCTTTTATAATTTCATCCACGAGAACTTGTCATAAAAAACGAAACGTTTTTTTAATTTTAGAGAAACAGTAAGTACTGGAAAAAAAACCTGAAAGTATAGTACATGATCCGTTAGTTTCTAGCCACAATATCTCAGTTATTTTTGATTTTAGCCAAATAATGATGAAGAATATCATTTTGATGTTAAATTTTATGTTTTACAACTTTCATAAAAGGACTTTTTTTAGTACTTATTGTTTCCCTAAAATGAAAAAAAAAAGAGTTTTCGTTTTTTCTTTTTTTTTGTCACAAGTTCTCGTGGATGAAGTTACAAAAGACTCATTATTCGTTTACGGATCTTTACATTATATAAAACATTCAAGTTTTTATCTGAAATTCGCATTAAAAGCTCTATTTTCTTGGACTAGGAATCGTTAAACGTTTATAAATTCAAAATAAGATTTGCCAATTGATAGCGAATTACTATTGAGGCGTGTACGTGTCTTAGCAGATTTTACGAGTTAGACTTGCAAAATCGTTTTTGAAACGAAGATTCTATGTAAAAGTTATGCGAAAATGTATTTTCATATTTCCGCCATGGGTGGTCTCAATAGCTAGCGCGTCGACTGATCGCGCGAGTCATTCCACTAAATCCAATACATTTTTTATTCATGAAACGATTGACGTTTGTATGTTAATTCACAGGGTAGGTCCTAGCCCGATGCGGACGGATGAAATATTGAATTATTGCCGAAATTCGGGGATATATCTAAAGGTCTGCTCGATATTAATCCGTTGGCTACGAGGCTGGCTGGCAGGAATTCAAATAAATCGGTTCTGTGACAAACAAGACATATAAATCAATCAAGGCAAGGTGGTGTGCAAGCAGCCTCTATTGCATTCGCCCCTTTCAAATATCCCCAGCGTATATCAAAAGTGGAACAAATTTGTATCGGTAAATTTATGGCCAAGGTTAAAACTAAACTCGTTATGAGTTTCAGGTGAGGCGAATTTTATTTGCCAGTTGCTCTTTGATTTATATTTTTTCATGATTTCCTACGGATAGTTACACATTTAATGATAAATGATTCATTTTTTCAAATAATATTTCATTGTTTGAATTAATTCGAAATAAGAAAAGCCCCATACTTTGAAACCACTTGTAGTATATGTAGATAAATGTATAAAATAATAAAATATTATAATATAAATAGGATAAAATAATAAAATATTATATCTTCAACTGGCTAAATAGTATTTATAAACAGATCTAGAGGTGACGGAAACTCTTGGGTTATCACACTTAAGGACGCGCGGAGTACAAACGAGCACACGAAGATTGATCACGAGACTGCTGGTCACATCTAAATATGTTTACTGTATACTATGTGTACCTTCTATTCATTAATTTAGAAATACACAATGTTGGGTTATTTATTACAATACTATCTTTTTTATTTTAATCAGGATCTACTGGTTCGAATTGAAAAATTCTTTTTTTATTGAATTTCCCATTTATCGAGGAAGGCTTTAGGCTACATAACATCACGCTGCGACTAATAGGAGCGAAGATATAATGGAAAATGTGGAAAAAACGGGGAAAATTATTCGTCTTTGAGGGCTTCTTTTGCGTGCGCTGCGAAAACGGTTCAAGATACTAAAATAATATGTATGAAAGAATTATTCCTCTTTAAATGATCTAAAAAAAATTTGATTGACTCACTATAACATAATAATAGAAATAGATCCGACGGGGACGAAGTCGCGAGCAACAGCTAGTGTTTAAATATAAATAAACAGCGATTAAACGCTCTAACCATATTGGTTAGGGGTGTGACCCAAACGTGAGTAACCGATCATATTGTCCGGCGAGTCAAACAGATATTAAATGTATGGGACAAACAAAATCCAAAACTTTCCTAGTCCCGAAGTCAATTGGGTCGATATCGTTTAAACAAGCGATATCAAGGCCAACGTTCCACGCAACGGTCACACCTCCGTTTATATTTGGACGTTTATACAAATCATAATCCATTGCTTTCAAACTAAGCAATGTATCACTATAGTTCTTCGAAAATGCGTCAGAGTAAGCTATGTACAGCTAACAACTTAAAAGTTTCAACAATTGATGAAATACATAATGTCATAATCAAAACCATCAGTCGGCAGTTAAGCTCAGAGATAAGATACAAATACATTAAATATATTTCTACTCAAATAAAATTAATAATTCAATTGTTCGTGATACTTACAATTAAGTAATCATTTTTGTAAAATTATTATGGCTGCATTGAACTAATACTGCGTAGCTATCTGTACGTTTTAAAATTTAAAAAAAAATCTTTCTAGTTATACTTAGTACATGCATAGTTAAAATTAAAACATTAATTGTGATTTATGCGTATCGCAGACTATATTTAAAACACTAAAAAAATTGTTGTCTGTTGCAAAACGATTATTTTTTTTAAAGTGATTATAAATTATTTCTGTGAGATATTATGTAATTTATACAAATTTAAAGAGTATTTAAAAAACATCAGCCAGCTAAAGCCATATGGGGTAAAAACGTAAGCACAGTTATATAATCGTAATAATTCAATGTGATCTATTTAGAGCAAAAAAGTGACAAAAACTCAGTAACTATATTTGTTAGAAGTATAGTGTAATACTACTACAGCCGTCTCGCGCCTATAT
Organism: Eurema hecabe; assembly: GCA_026213755.1. Lineage (NCBI taxonomy): Eukaryota > Metazoa > Arthropoda > Insecta > Lepidoptera > Pieridae > Terias > Terias hecabe. The sequence continues at coordinate 5,998,839 of JADANM010002527.1, forward strand.
TATCCGGACTCAACAACAATTAGCAAATAAAAATTAAATTAGAAACAAGTCATAAGTAGTACAAGGAATATTACGTGAAAAGCGACTCGAATGTCGAAGCGACCATGATGTAACTATTTCGCAAGTTTATCGATAACCACGTCCGTTTCCATAACAAGATCTTCGGTTTACTTTTCTAAGCCCACAGAAAGACTTTAAAGCAAGTTTTAATGGGGAAAGGCTATAATACGGCACATTTCGCAGAAAAGCGATATCTTTATATAATTGTACAATAATTTTCCGATATAAGTTCTGGTTTCCAAATTGAAATTTATAAAAGAAGAACTACGAAACCTAAAATTAGGTTATGATTTTTGTTACTATTATGAAGCAAAATTTGTATAAGGAACTTAAATAATTTGTTCTCAAACCTATGTTTATACTAGAAACATGACGGTCTGTTAAATTTTAGTCATATTCGATTTATAAAGGATTATGTGCAAAATTCATATCAGATTTGCTACAACACATTAATTTTAGTACTCGTACCTATATGTCGCCTTCTTAAATTAAATACAAATTGAAAGTATTTTCAATCTCCTCAGCTCTTATTTCTTTGTAAAACCAATATGAATATAATATGTTAGGGAGCCCCCGCGTAAAATAGTAGTATATCGCATAATTCTGCAGAATTTAAGATCGTAAATTTGATTAATGTTGGTATTTTCCACAATGCCGCATCCAGCAAAATATGTCAATGTCTTAAGTTATCAGTATTAGTGATATGCAATAATAAACTCATAACATAAATTAATCACATAATTTTTTTCCTCCAGAATTTTCAGACATGCATAGGATACGCAGTATCCTAAAAGTTTAAAAAAGGAACCACTGATATACACAAACACACGAATTGCTTCGAGAACGTATAAAGAATAAAATTTTAATCGTTTACTCAATACTACTGACCCTTGAAATTTAAGAAAAAAGGTACGGTAGTTTGCTTTGTTAAAAACGTATATTTTGAATTATTTAAGAAGATACTACAATACCACATATTGTATATTAAGTTAATAAGATTAATAAATTACATTTGGGACACGTATTTTCCGGTGTTTTTATTATATCCGCCGTTTACACGTAAATTTCATTTATTTGTCTAGTTTCTAAGATGTGATTTGTAATAAAGGTAAATAATTATCCTGTTTTTTCTACTGTATGCTAAATTTCCCTTGTTATTTCATTATTCCAACGTGACCCTAGATGAGAAGTACATAATGTAATTCTAATAAATTCTTGACTGCTTTAAAGGTAACACCAAGTACAACTAATATTCGCAACATATTTACCACTTACAAATACTGTTATATGAAAATGGGAATACCGTGGATTTCATTAAATAAAAAATTATATGTTTTATATAAAACTTAATGAACGCACATCGTATCTATCTATCGTAACATATTAGGCAAATAGCGCTTACTGCTTATCTTGCATGAGATGTCACCTGTGTAAATTCAAATAACCTCAAATAGTTATTACTTAAGAATCACAAAGGGCCCCATTGGAATTTTCCTATGATCCAATTAGTAACTCTGGATTTATTTTAGAAATCAATTATCAAGTAGTTGACTATCAAGTACTAATCCGCTAAAAAACTTTCACTGCTTCTTATATTTAATATTATAGTAACGAAAACGCACGAATAACACAATATTTTAGAAATGTGTTATAGCATGCCACTGTAAATTCAATTGTAACATGATATTTTATTTAATTAATATCACTTCAATATATCAACTACACAGATTATATAAATAACAACACTTTGTTAAATCTAAATATATTTAAATCGCTTTGAAACGTGAGACAAATGCGATCAATTTAATTGTGAAGTGCTAAATGCCACAACACCACATTGATAAAGTAATCACGTCCTTGTTTTAAGGAAGATGAATGTTAATTATTAGTTAGACCACTTTATTTGATTAAATATTTACCCAATTTGAGCATATATAGCCGACGTTTATACAAGTCGCGCATCGCGATTTTATTCGCTTTCCCGTATCGACACCTTAATACAAGGTGTCCCGTGTGTTAAGCCAGGATCTAATCTATCTCTAACCGTCAGCCACATCAGTTACGTAGTTTTTTTACAACAATCATATTTACCATTCTCGCATTTATAATCTGTATGTTTTTATTTATAAAACATATGCAGTATATATTACAATTTTTGCATTGGAACCTCCATACAAATTTTGAAGGTTTAATATGGGCTAATAAGTTAAACTTCTGATAAGTTAATCACACATTAATCGAAATCACGCATATTTTTATACAAATGATTATTCTGATTGAAATATAATAAAATATATATCCATATATAAGGATATAAGTAATTCTTGGAGTGGTATTGGGCCTCGCATTCCTCCCAACTGCGTCTTATTTAAGATAAACGACCAGTCGTAACAAAAATTTGAATTCATCGTATCGATGTCACGTTGGGACCAAATGAATAGTAAATGAACGCTACCGTTACAAGTGACCGTTAGTCACCTTTACAAAACCACACCGTATCCTTAAAATTATTGAGAGAACATTTTTAAACAAATCTATCGGAACTACATACATTTTAAAATTTATACTTATAATAAATCTGTAGAGTGGTCAATTCTGTACATTAAATATATTACAAAAATAACTATCAGGGGCTGATTAGGGATCGATGCTGATGTCGAAAATGCAATTAGTGAAATTTTTGCCTGTCTTTTATGTCTGTCTGTTTGTATAACCGTTATAGAAACAAAAACTACTGGACGGATTTTAACGAAACTTGGTACAATTATTTTTCATACTCCTGAACAGGTTATAGTATACTTTTCATCACGCTACAATTAATAGGAACAGAGCAGTGAATGAAAATGCTGGGCAAACGGGAGAAGTTGTTAAAAAAATCCTACGACAGCATATTTCTAACTTTTATGGTTGACTCACAATAACACGTGTATATTATAACTCTCGATAGCTCGATTCGAAGATTTCTGATTATATTTGTCTACTCTTACTTTAGTAACACTCTCAGTCAATCCTAATTAAAAATCTAACATTATTAACTATTAAGAATCATAGAAATTGGTATAGATAGAAACACCAAAGTTATACTTAAGTTTTTTCAAATATAATTTATATCCCACTACAACAATAACAGTAGATCTTAACCGAAAAAACGACGGAAACGCGGACGAAGTCGCAGGCAATAGCTAGTTTAATAATAAAGCGAATACGTAAAGCTGACTTTATAATTAAATTTCATTTAACATTGTGCAGAAGCTTAGCGTCGTCTCTTTTTTTCTATTGTTATATATTTTAAGTATGTTATGATTATTAATTATAACATACATACTTATATCACACTATTCGATTAATGTATAAGATATTTAACGAATCGCCCGCATTTTGTCTCCTGCTCGTATCCATAGTCCGCCGCTAGAAAATGACACACGATTTTAACATCATGTTAATCGAACAGACACATATTTGCAATCCACGGCACAGGAATATTAACGTTAGTGCTCGAGGCATAACTGTCAATTTAGCTTCGACGCCCATCCGCGTTTGAATGGCCATTATTGTATGCGTAAATATTAATCAATGCCACGGATACGTTCACGAAGGTCATCGAGTTCGAAGTCAAGTTAATCTGAGTACGTATTTAGAATTTGTTAATTCGATAATTAGATGAGGAATTTAACGATGTTTTTATGTGATTTTTTTAAAGATATGTATTTGAAAGTCGTTCAATTACGTTCTCGCGAGATGTCGCCCTGAATTCCATTCATTTTAAATATAATACAACGATGAAAACACATTTTAAGCATAAAACATTAAATTTATGCTTTGATATAAGGAGACAATATGTAAGCCAGGTTAGAATATAAGAGGTATTTAAAATTTTTACATGTATTTATGTCGCGGCTCGGATTGAGATAACGTGAGCCACTGCGCAATTCGACCAAAATGCGTAGTGCTTCTGAGAAGCTGTACAGTATATTATATCGCTTGATTTTACTTACCGTAATATTTTCTCCGGACAATAATTTACAATTGGGATTTCCCATGGGAAAAATAAATTAAGTGTCAATTTAATTAATCGTTTCAGATTATATTGACAACAATATGACCTCTAATCTCTAAACTTTTGGAAACTAAATCAATATGACCCAATTTTAAGTTTTATATACATATGTCTGTGGCACCAAATTAAATTTTATAAGGGTTCAAAACACTTTTAATAAAATTATACTCAGCAGGAAGTATAAATATATCTTAGTAGATTGGATAAAATACTATTTTATAGATTTTTTATTAACTTAATTAAAAACTTACCTTCCAGCCTGCAGATGAGTTGCTATCGCCTTTATCCTTAAAATATGGCACATTTTGAACCATCCACTCATATATCTGAGATAACGTGAGCCTTTGGTCCAGCGACGAAGTGATAGCTTGCGTGATAAGATCGGCATAGGAGAGGTTTCCCCAGGCATTCCGGCGTGACGAGTTTTTCTTGGCGGTTATTGGTAACGGTGGCGCACCTGAAAGGAACATACGAGTCTTTAATATTATTATCACCGAGTATCCCATGCAAGGAACACACTATTTATACATTCAATATAATTACGCGTATTTATGGTGTTTGCTACTTGGTTTCAAATGTTTTGTACCTGACATTTAATCAACATTAAAAATATGAATAACTTAACATTAATGAACATAACTTAACAAAAATACGTATTGCTCTTTTTATCATGAAGTCAATTGTCGCAATTGAAGCACGGTTTAAGTAGTAATTGATACTAAATACTAATACAATAAATATATTCTCCTTTATACGTGCACTAACAATTAGGTACACTATAAAATTAGGTATATATTTCTTTGTTTATGTGCTTTTTGGATTCTTTGTAACTTTTTGGCCGTATATTGGTAATAGATTAAATAGTATTTAATCTCTTTATTATTATGTATAAATTTCATATGGTTTAATTTCAGCCATAATCTGCTGCGATTAAATGACATAGGCGTAAGTGTTTTACGGCCAAATACTCATACGCAAATTAAATTTAAGCACGCCTTAAGATTCGTAATTTTGACAGACATTTATGGCGAACTGTCAGATCCGAACGGTTTTAGTTGTACTTAATTTTAAGTTGCGTTTCAGTATTCTGGCATTAGCAAAGTTTAAAACTACAACAACAACTATATGAAATCTTAATGTTGTGAACTTGGCGCTAAAGGGTCACGGATTTGAGCGCTCGGCAATGCCCCCGTCACGACCTTTGAAATATATCAATCTTTTTATCAATTTGAATCATTTTAGACCCCATCATTTTCGGTTTGCTTTATACAAACCGCACAGATAACTCAATCCCATAGAGATTTATAAGCTCACGTTATATTATTTATAACAAGCAGTCGTAGCTTCTGACTGAAAATAAAAAAGGTAGAAAATATAAAAAAAACTAGTGTCGTAACTCAGTTGTATTGTATCGTAAAAATATTTAAGGTACTTTTAATGTTCATCAATTGCGTATGTAGCTTATTTAACTCACCATTTTATTTTTTAAAACAACAAATGTTTAATAAATATAATTAAGTCATTAGTTACTCTAGCATCTTAATCCTACTCCTATACACGTTATGGAGGAAACCCTATTCATATTATTAACGCGAAAGTGTTTGAATTTCTGAAGTTGTATGGTATTCTTACACACAAAATCTAATGGTTTCTGCTGAAATTTAACATACAGGTTAATTAATCCTCGGATGAAGACAAAATAATCTTAATCCAAGTACTGTGATGGAAATGAAAACTGGATAGCGCTACTGCACAGTGCACAGTGCACATTGCACATATTTTAGTACTTTCATACGAGTTCTCAACCGTCGCGGTCGTCCCTTTTTTGTATGTAACAAGATATCGATTAATTATTAATATACATAACTTATTCATTAGAAGCTCAATGATCATCTCAATTACATATTCTAAGGCACCTGCATACTTAAGGTTTTCCTTTTTAATCAAATATCAGAAGCCTGAAATATGTTAAAAAAGAAAATAGTTACTTTAAGAGCTTTCGACTTGGAGGTGGGTAAGAAATAATAATATCTAATACATTATATTTAAATAATTTAAGAATCACCAAATCTACGGATGTTTATTTTTATTTTAAATTTTACACCTCTATAGTAGGCACATATTGTTTTGCGTATTGCGTTATACCTACGTATAAATTTGGCAACTGCGACACCATAGGCATAGTGTTGTCATTGTTTTGATCATAAAATAATCTTTGAGTCAGTGAGGGATACTACAACTTGTTTTATGTGTATGCTAGTTGACTATATATAATTTGGTTTGTTGTAAATATTTTTGAACAATTTTATAATTATGTTATTTTCTTTAGTTGCTAATTTCTCCACTACTTATCAATAAAATTATTACCACTAAGATTCTGATTAGAATTCTTCTTGGAGCCACCGTCCTCAACCGGATCGACATAATTTTCTGGTCTAGGCAGAGGCCACGTGTTGGAGCGCGCGCGAGTTTGGGGTTCGAAGCCCACCTCCGCCAGCTCGCCCAGAGGTTCCAACTCTCCCATCGCTCCTTCCAACTCGGAGAGAGCGGTTTGTGAAGACCATGGGCTATGATAACTACCGCCGCCCGGTAACGACATCTCGTAAATATACTCCGACGACTTAGTGGAAATTTTTGATGGGTGTGTCGAACTAGGCCTTCACCGGCGCGTCACAGTTACTGTATTTACCATCACAATACGTATTGTCTAGATTTCATTTTTACAATTTTCATGACTTCATATGACGCGGGTTGATATTTAAAAACTGTAAAGGTTATCTAACTCCTCCTTATCGATGTTACACGAAGCCAATAACATGTGGCGTCTCACTAACGTTCATAAACAGAGACGTGCGGCGGCCGACAGTACGTCGGCGGTCGGACCGGTCCCTAGAGGCGATTTTCGCTAAATATAAGTGCGGAACGAGGCGGGGGCGGGGCGCACACCACGTGAGCGACTACGCGCCGATTTTCCAATTCATCACAGGCCGCAAGTTAGAGGCACGATAACCTTGTAACGTGGCTAGCGATCACGTTACCGGTCTTCTATGATCAACGAAATTTAGTCCAGATTAGCACTAAACATTTATTGTATAGTTATTGAACATTCAACTTTTACACTGATAACAGTTATCACTGGTACACGTCACGTTATCCTCACGAAAAGTGCAGCTACGAGCGAACTATCCAGTAGTTTGTTTGGATTGTAGAAATACACGCGGTCGGTTACTCGCTACTGCGTATTAAGTGAGTGCACGAGTTACAATGACGCGACCTCTAACGCGGACGGTCGCACATACACTGAGGCTGAGCGTCGAGCGAATCGCTGACGGCCGAACGCCCGCGGCCCGACGCCGACGGCCGATCGCGTAACGAGGCGGTGGCGGCAAACGCGACGGGCCGTGCAAATTCCGTTCGCGTTCGCGGGCGCCGAGCTGGCCGCTTGCGGGCCGCGGCGCTGAGGCGCGGGGGCGCGGCGGAGCCGTGGGCGCTAATATAGAGTAGTCATAGTCACTACTAACTAGTCAGTAGTTACTAGTTAGTACGACATTCGTCGCCACTCGTCCCACCAATCCCCCCGTCGTCACATTTCTACCTTATCAAACGATGATAAAAGTAAAAGGATTACTGCAATTTTTTAATACTACATAGGTACATAATTTTTCCTCACCGATAGCGTTAATGTTCTATGTTTTACCACATTATTTATTTAGCATTTTATGACTCATATCGCATATGCATATTTTATGCATATGCGATATGAGTCTATGAGTATGATTAATAAATAATCAAGTAACTTTGTAATATCTAAATTTAAAAATTATATAAGTAATTAATTATTTTTTTGATAAAACGCATCGTCAAAACACAGTTTTTAAAGCCCATATTTTAAATGTTTTAATGGAAGAATATGAAATAGATATTATAATGTATTATTTATATGTATGTATTTATATTGTTATACCTTATGACATAGTACAAACTATTACGAACGAATGCAGAATTCCAATATTGTCGTTAGGTTGCATAATAATAACTGAATCTTATCCTAACTTTACAAAGATAACCATTTAAAATGGAATTCTACTTTGTTATAAATTACTAATAGAAATCTTCCTAGCGCTTACCACACAATATGACATATAAAAGGAACAATTTTCTAGTTACACAACGAGATAAAAAAGAACCTAATAATACCTATTCTAAAAATTATGTATAATAAAAAAGGAGAATTCCTTACTAAATCAAGTTTTTTAGATTACAATTCATATCACCTATCGGCCAACATTAACACAGACAATAATATATAATAATATACTTATTAAGGTTTACTAAAACTTGATGCGCAGTATCACCCTCTGGGCTCTGACAGAAAATCGACGCGGACGTCAGCTCCATTTTTTTTTTTTTATATAATAGGGGGCAAACGAACTGGCGCGTCACCTGATGGAAAGTGATCAGCGCCGCCCATGAGCACTCGTGATGTCACGAGTGTGTTGCCGGCCTCTTAAGGATAGGTACGCTCTTTTTTTGAAGGTCCCCAAGTCGTATTTGTTCGGGAACACTGCATGAGGAAGCTGATTCCACAAGGTGGTCGTGCGTGGCAAAAAGTTCCTACGAAAACGCACTGTACTTGACTGCCAGCTGTCAAGGTGGTGAGGATGGTATTGTAACCTGTGGCGTGCAGTGCGGTGGTGGAAATCAGCGGCAGGTATCAAACCGAACAACTCCTCTGAGCACTCCCCATGATACATGCGGTAGAAAACGCTTAAAGACGCGACATTCGCAGTGCCAGGGAATCAAGCCGATCAGTAAGGTCGGTACTGTCAATCATTCGAGACGCTCGATGTTGAAGGCGGTCAAATGGAAGGAGCTGGTACTGAGGGGCTCCGGCCCAGAGATGAGAGCAGTATTCCATGTGTGGCCTCACTTGCGCTTTGTAAAGCATGAGGCGATGTTTGGGCGAGAAATACTGTTTTGCTCTCTGGAGCACGCCGAGCTTTTGTGAGGCCAGCTTGGCCTTACCTTCCAAATGACCTCGAAATTGAACATCGCTCGAGATGTTGACGCCCAAAATACCGATACTGGCTGTGGTACCAAGGGGAGTATTCTCAAACCGAGGGGATACGACAAAGGGTGTTTTCTTCGCGGTAAACGCGCAGACCTGTGTCTTCTTGGGGTTAAATTCGACTAAATTAGTCCGACCCCAAGTCGAGACTTTATCAAGCAAGAGTTCGATTTGAGACACAAGTTCGTTCCGACTCTCAGTGACGTGATCCCGGGAAAGAGTGCGTCGGCCGGTATATAATGCATCACCAGTACTGTCATCTGCATAGCAATGAATACTGCCAAATTGCAGGATGTCATTGATATGCAGAAGGAACAGAGTGGGAGACAAGACGCAGCCTTGAGGGACACCAGCATTCACGGGTTTGGAATCAGAGCAAAATCCGTCGACAACGACCTTAATGCATCGCTCCGCAAGAAAACTGGTTACCCACTGGCACAATTTCGCGGGAAGCCCGTAGGAAGGAAGCTTCGAGAGAAGCGCTTTGTGCCAAACTCGATCGAAGGCTTTCGCTATGTCCAAGCTTACGGCTAAAGCATCACCCTTACTCTCAACAGCTGCAGCCCATTTATGAGTTAAGTAAACTAAAAGATCACCAGCCGATCGACCGTGACGAAAGCCATATTGGCGGTCACTTATCAGCTGGTGATCTTCAAGATACCCAAGGAGCTGGCGGTTGATAACCGACTCCATTACTTTGGAGAGCAAGGAGGTGATGGCAATAGGTCTATAATTGGACGGATCTGAGCGATCACCCTTTTTAGGGATCGGGTGGACAAGAGCTGTCTTCCAAGATTTCGGGACAACGCCTGTGAAGTAGGAGAGCCGGAAAAGTCGCGTAAGAACCGGTGCCAACTCCGGAGCACATGTCCTCAGCACAAGAGGAGGAATACCGTCGGGGCCACTGGACTTATGAATGTCTAAGGAGAACAAAGCTTTACGTACAGTGCGCTGGGTAAAGCTTATTTCGGGCATAAAGCTCTCAGACCGCGAGATGGCGGTATGTTGTCCTTATCATCCAAGGTCGAGTTGGCGGCAAACAGAGAGCCAAGAAGGTCGGCTTTTTCCTTTGCCGTGTGGGCCAACGAGTCATTCTCCATGCGCAAGGATGGAAGAGATGGCTTACAGAAATTCCCCTGCACTGACTTAGCGAGTGCCCAAAAGGTACGAGTTCCGGAAGGAAGACGGGCAAGTTTTTCGCCAAGCCTAGCAATGTACTCAGATTTCGCCTTAGCAATTACTCTTTTGAAGGACCTGGATGCCTCCATGGACCATGGGACCTAATAATAAATGTTGTGTCTCGATCAGTAAGTGTGAGCTCCGGAACACATTTCCATCTTTCTCCTCCTTCCATCAACACTGTCATTGTCCTTATAGAAAACATTCTTAAAGTCAGGCTCGCGTCGCATACTTGACGCTCTCAGCTTTGCGCCTGTGATTGGGCGGAGGAGGACGCTTAACTGCCCGTTAGGTACTCTTTCACACTTGAGCCATTAAAATAAGGGAGCTTGTAAAAATGGAGTCTATAGCGTATTGTTTTTTTTAAAAAAGGACTGTCATGATTATCTTTTTCGGATACCTACTCTGATTATAATAAATAGCAGGGACGGCTTATAAATAAAAAAAAGTATTACATTCCCATCGCTGTTTTTTTTTAAATTCAAATTTGAAACTTTTGATTCTTTTCGAAACACTTTAGATAAAACGATATCCACAAATGGCGTGTGCTCGAGATAAATAATACCTCTGTGGACGTGTATATGAAGACATGTATATGAAGAATATATTTCTTGTTTTAAATACAAATATGTATTAGTGAAAGGTTTACATTTCAGTTTTTCCTTTATTCGTCGCATTATTTTTATGATGTTGTGTTTGAAAAGATCTTCGTTAATCCGCCCACATCGCGAAAGTTAGTTAGAAACAAACTAGCGAAAGTGTACGTGAAAATGATCCTTTTATGTTTGCATAATAATTAATTTATCTCTTTAATACGTCATCAGCAATAATTTCCTACGTAATCACTTATAAGATTTGCGTCAAGAAACAGTTGAGGCTTATGATAACGCGAATTTGAAACCGCAAACTGGTGTGTATATACACAGACGGAAAATAAGTCACTAATGTGATTTATAATAAAATAAAACAAACCGGCAATAAAGCTTAACAATTATTTAATGCTATTATAATGTTTTATGTCGTAGTAGCGACCGGCCTCAACTTTACACACATGTACTATACACATAAACCTTCCTCTTGAATTACTCTGATTTTTTTTTATATAATTTGTAAGGTCAACGTAAAAGCTGACGGGCCACCTGATGGTAAGCGGTCACCGTCGCCTATAGACACGGGCAACATCAGAGGAGTCGCCAGTGCAACGTCGGCCCCGAAGGAGAAATTTTTTTATACCTTTTTTGAAGAAACCCATGTCAAAGCGCTCCGAGAATACCTCAGAAGGAAGCTCATTCCACAGTTTGCAGGTGCGTGACAGAAACGACCGAGAAAAACGAACTGTAGTGGATCGCCACTGACCTAGCCAATGTGGATGAAGCTGATAAAACAATGTTAATCGGTTGCTTTAAAGATTTAAGCATACTGTATGGGGACAGAATTTGTATTATTATTATTAACTTGCTGTTGCTCGCGACTTCGTCCCCTTTGGATCTATTTCTATTATTATGTTATAGTGAGTCAATCTTAGAAGATAAACATATACTGTCGCGAACTTTTTTTTAGATCATTTAAAGAGCAATTATTCTTTCATTCATATTTTTTGGTATCTTGAACCAGTAGTTCCTGACATTAGCGCGTTCAAACAAACAAACAAACAAACTCATCAGCTTTTTATATTAAGTATAGATTATATTATATGCATTTGTTTTCTTTACTTTATGTTAAATTACATAATCAGCGTTACAAAATATTTTAACACTTATAATTTTAATTGCTTAAAATGGTGTTTTATGTTTGAAAATCTAAAATAATATGTCTCTTTGTCATATTCTGACGACATTTATACTTTTCTAATATTTGTTATTATTTTGGATTTGTGAATCTAAATATTTCTGTAATCGTCAGTATAGACTACACTTTTCATATTCTTTATACTGAATGTTCTTATGAGACGAAGTGTTAATATGGTATGTTTATATTCATATCTGCATCGTAGATATTAGATAACTCTTTAACTAACACCTTGTGTGTTGGTTAAATGTGATAGAAATAATTTATTGCACTGTGTTCATACATATAAATACATTTATTATGTGCACGAAATGTAGGTATATATTGAATTAATTTAGTTCTTACTTTTTATCAAGCTATCACAAACATAGTTTGTAATACTCTTTACTCTTCTTATTACCATTTTTATAATACTCTTGATAATTTTTACATGTCTATATAGCTTGTAAGTATATGTTATGTACTGTTATCACATAAAAATGTAAATTACTTCGGGATCGTTTGTGAACATTGATTTAAAATCAAGACATATTAAATTCGCTTTTTATCATTCACACGTAATCTAAGTAAAGTTTTGTTTGTAATCGAAAGTAAACTATTCATATGCGCCATCTATGAATTTTATTCCATACTATGATAAGATTTTAATATTACAATTGCAAGTTGCCAATAATTATCATAATTTTACAGTATACGTAAAGATGGCGCTGTACTTAATGGATTAGTTCTGTCATGCGTTGAAAGATGTCGCTTTTGTCAAAACTAAAAAAAACATTTTGCATTTCACTCTTTAAAAATTATAATATATATGTTTGTTGTGTAATCGTTTGTATAATCGCCCTTTTGCTTTTTCATTTTCTAATCTTTACATGGAAATATGTTGTATACTTAGACAATATTCAGAACAACTTAAATAATTGAAATTCAATCCGTCACGGTTTATGTAGATTGTTTATTGTAATAACAGATAAATATTATTTGAAGAAAAACTCAAACCAACCAGAATTAAGTAATCTCGCCTGAAGCAACCAGTGTTAGTGATTCAATGGTCAGATAGATAGCGCAATTTTCAAAAACACACATTGTTTATTCTTCGGGAAGGGAGGTTTCTATATATCTGTACTGTGAGAAATATCCGAAAGCCACCCCGGATATGGTTGGGTTCAGTCGCTTCGGGACCTCTTTCGCGTAAACTTCTCCTGAAAAATAAACGAGAGATGATCGCATTATACACCTTTGTATAATCAGTCATTTATCAATTTGAATGAAATACCTATCTAAATAATTTTGTTCTTCTAAACTGAATTTCACTCTTGAAATAAAATATTTATTTCAAATATTACACAACGTGATTTGCCAAATTCTTTGTGCAAGAGAATGATTGGTAAGTAAAACTTCATTCCCTTGTTTTGGTTTGTGAATTAACAGATGTAAGATATTATTATTGTCATAATAATAGCTGCAGTTTCGACATTAAAAAAATGAAAATGAAAAAATGAATGAAATGAAAACTTATTTTTTACTTATCAATATTTTACTTTACATTACGGGGTGATCTATTAAAATATCTTTTAAAGTTTATGAATGATTTATTACTTAGTAAATCAAAAACAATTTATATTTTATTAATGTATAATTGTAGAATTTACAATTTAGAAAATATTATAGCTTAAATTACAGTTTTAGGAGTGCAATTAATTTGCGGTTACACTTTACATTATAACGTTAGTTATCAGAGTTGATTCACTTTAATAGATATAAAGGAATATAGAATATCTAAGAACGCACATTTTCATGTACCAAATGCGTGCATTGTTCCTGTTGTCACAGGAATCTATTAACGAGAATCATTCCTGCTCATTATATTTCAAATTCGTTGACGATTCTGATTAATGGGGAACCTATAACCATATAACAGAATATTGGGTACGTGTGTACTGTAGTGCTATTTAGGTGTATACCTACTTTAGTTTGTACTTTTATTTCCTAAGTATAGTGGTTGGTATGGTATTTATTGTTTTTATGGTTAGTGTCGTATACATATAATAAACTCAACATTTTTTGGAAAGGCATACATTTCAAAATAAAATACAAATTAGTGATTAACTCATAAAAATTAGTTATAAAAATCCAAAGCAAATATGTATTCGATCTACTGATCTATCAAGTGTTATATTTTTATTATTCGGTATTTCAAAGCTGAAGTGAGAACATGGTTACGAACAAGAATATTTGTTGGGTTTTTTCCATGTTTCGTATCAATTCTACTGAGGTATTGATTGTTTAGTAGATTACAAGTTTCCAAGACCTTTTTTGGTTTGAGTCTATTCGTTTGTTATCTCGTCACGTACTTACACTACTGAGAGCAACCTCTCAATTTTCTTCACACCAAAATACCTTTTAAGTGGAATTTGTACTTGTTTCTAGATCATTAATTTAATTTCGGATTCATTGCGAATATTGACAATACCAGCATAATTCCAAAAAAGCTCTTTGACTAAAAGTAAACTACTTTAAGTTTCCGTAGAATGTGTTTGTTTTGTAAAATATGTAAGCTGCATATGTTTGTTATCAACAAAACCTAAAGTATCGCGAGGATTGCAAACTGTTATCAGATATTATCAGGGTTGAAACATTAAATTTCCATTATGAAACTCATCCCACACGAACCGCTCTATAAAGGTGTGATTAGTGTAGTGCAATCAACGCGTCGGTAATTGTGCCTCGACGTCCAATGCAGCTGTTTGCCTCCTTTGTTCCATTCCCGGCGCCGCCTTTCGTATCCACACATACCTAACGAATTTTCATTTCCTCTCCTGGACGTTACAGTTTATTTTATTCGTAAGTCAGTTAATGTCAGGTTCATCTTAAAGTACAATCATTTTACATGTAACTAACAACCTGCCACGGCTTCGCACGTATATATTATGCTTGTATTATAATTTATAACATGTAAACCTTCCTCTTGAATCACTGTTTCTATTAAATAACCGCAAGAAAATCGTAATTTAAAAAAAATATGTATACTACGTAATGATGTACTTGTAGCATAGAAAATTATTTTCTTACAAATTTTGTCCACCGCTCTCGAGAATGTAATTTTTCTCTGAAATTCCCGAGGAAAATTTGGGAAAAATTCATAGCGAGTATGAGTCCATCAATACTAGTAATTCACACAAATCCAATAGTAAGATAGAAATAGGTATAATATATATAAAAAAAACTGTATTTGCCTGAACGATATAGACGCCCGTCGCTAGTTTATACACTGAGATCTAAAAGCCGTTTTGCTACATAAAAGGAAAGCTCTTCTTTAATATGACGCCGAGTGTGAATTAATCACATTCATTTAAATAAAGTTTAATGCCAATAATATTATTGCAGCAACCACTCGTATGGCTAGAATCATTATTGCGTCCAGGTAATCGAACAAAAATATAAATTTTTAGTTGATATTTGTTCAATATCACCTAAAATTAGATCTATTTTATTTTAGCAATATTTTTGTACGTATATGTATACACTTCGTCTAGCTTTGTTCAATAATATAGGTATATAATTTATACTTGTTTCTGTGTACACGTGTTTAATAATTGTATGCCTGTTAATCCTTAAGTACATTAATTATTGCTGATTGATATGACGTATCCCGTGATTAGTCGATATAACGTAGTGTAGCTCTCTGCAATAATTTGGGTGTGAGCAAACCGTACCCAATATATCAATCCGCCGCAACAGCCTCGTAACGAACCACCAGAATTCGAAATTCTATTGCTATAATATCCATATCAGAGAATTTTCATGTATCAGACATTATAATTACTCTTACCAAGGGAAAACATAATTTATGAAACTAAGATTCGTTAGGACGAGTATATAATAATGCTTTAAATAAAAAATAGTATATTTTAATAAGTAAAATAGTTGTTTTTTTTTTATAATATTGTTTTTTTGTAGTTATTGGAATTTGAGATCGATACAATAAAGTTAGAATCTATTATAGAATCTGGACATGATTGTAATCAGCTCACGTCAGCGAAGGGTTGCCTCCTAAATTAAATTTCTCAAGTCGGCCCCAGGCACTCAACTCCGTCTCGACACCCCGAGATGTCGACAAATTATTTATAGCTAATAAATAGAGGTATTGTGGGGAAATACGACCGTAGAAAGTGATGGAGATTGTCCCGAATTGGATTTTGCTACCTAATTGCAGGTTAACATTTCATAATTATGCTATTACGTAAATTATGTGATTATTTACGTTAATTGTTACGTGGGATCATGCTCGAATGTTTGTTGAAATTAATAATTGGTTTCCATGTATTTGGATCATAACTAATTTAATTATTAATGCCAGTTGGCTTGTAAATAGATCTTGGACAAATATAACTAAGCATGTAATGTGCATATTTTTAGTAAGCATGTTAAATTACAAAGAAAATGGTTGATACTTTCCCGATTTTGGAATAAATAAAAAATAAAGGCACATCAAGAAGAGAAAATACACGTAAAACAAAGTTAAAAAGGCTGGAAAGGATGTACTCCCTTACAAATGGAGCGGTCTGAAACATGGCAGGAGTATTTATTATTCAGGGAAATCCGCAGCCCTGCGGTCACCGCGATACTGACACTATCACTCAAACCCTATAACTATTATACATCCAATGACCAATGTTTACCTTATTTATACAAATGAAGATCGTGCAATGTTAATTCGGACTAAAAAATCAACAATATATACGTATCAAGAGAGCATCTATATGTCTCAATAATATGGTATCAATCAATAATATGGTTTAATATACTTACGCAATTTTGTACCATGCTCATGCCATAGTCATGAAATTAATAGCAGAAAATTATCCCATACCCGGGAAGTTAACGCCTAAATAGCTAGACCTTCATGAAATGGCTGGGCTTGCTATATTATGTCATATATCTTGTATGTGACCCAAACTGTGCTGCCTTTATACTCGATAACTGTCTAACAGATTTCGATAGTTTTTTAGAATATTCCCTGAGGTAGGTACGAGAATGATTCTTATACAAATAAAAGGGTATTTTAGGTAACAGGTATAATTTATTCACCTAACTGGACGGGATGTAGTATGTTTCGTTGACAAACAGTTGATGGAGCTGGTTCAAGCCATATTGCTAAACAATTTGTGTGAGCTTAATCCAGCCTTACCTTATTTGCTCGAACGCTAGCAATTAATTGCCTAGCCGGTTCAATTGGGACGCTTATTTCAATACTTGACGTCGAAATATGTATATACCGCTGTTCAAGCAAAAAACGCCTTACGGTTTTTAATGGCAATGCGATGCATCTGTCTTCCTGCGTTAAGTTAGTTATAAGCTATGCATGTACACCTTCACTTGCAATAAACCTGTCGACGAAGTAACACCTTCTATTTATTCGCCTGTAATACCTACAGTGATTGCAATGGCAACCTGGTAATGATATTAAATCTTCCAAATGTTTTTTATACATTAAATGACACGTCTTTGATATGTAAAGACGTAAGCCTTTTTAAGACGACTATATATTACATATACCATAAAAAGTTTTAACAAACTCATAATTTACATAGTCTTGAG
>JADANM010002527.1:6029231-6076962 GCA_026213755.1 Eurema hecabe
ATATAATATTTTATTAAAATACACAATTTTAACCAGTAAAGCATACAGTATAAAGCAGATACAATAAACAAATAATATTTATTTTAAATACCAAGAATATATTTAAAAATAGTTAAACTAACAATAATTAAGCTAAGCTTAAATATCTAAGTACTTAACGATTATACTTCAAGTAATATAATATTTATCAAGAAAAAAATAGGACGGAAAAGAAAGAAATAAATACCTGCTGTTTTGCTATACAGTTTACTATCGAATCTACAGCTTGAAATTACCGGTGTAAAAATACTAATGTGAAAATGATGTTCTACCGAAATAATTCAGCGTATTTTATTACTTTAGCCATTAACCCATCGAAATGTCTAAACAATACGTATTTCACTCTGGTAATAAAGCCGTCCCAGGTGAACTCTTGTGCCCTATTATTGCTTTAGCTTTGATAAAATTGACGACGCAGACTCATTACGTTTTCACTCGATGGCGATCGCAGATTCGAAGACAATTCAAAGATGTCATAAAGTGAAATATTCGAAATAAATATATCGCTGTTGATCGCTGTTGTTGTTATATTGTAGTTAAATGAGGCTTTATAAGTAATTGAATTTATATTGCTATATACGTATATATAATATTTGAAACCGAATTAACTAAGAAAATTGAGACAAGTTTAACAAATTTGTGTTTTTGCATTATATAAATTTTACTACAGTATTATAAACAAAGCTTTTGTGAATTCGTGTTGCACCTTGTACCATCGCAATAAAAATATGAAACTATGAAAGCCTCCAGTAATAGCAAGATCGTCACTTGTTGCCGGTGGCGTTTTGGCGCATCGCCAAAACAACCTTATAAATTATTGAGCTACGCCGAATTGCATTTCCAAAGGTAGCTTTCCTGAGCTTTCGTAAGGGTATATATAACTTTTGTTAGGAACAAGAGCCGCTAATTTTCATATATGACAACAAATGTGTATAATGCATAAAAACAGACTAGGAAGGAATTGAACAAAAGGATAAGCCTTGACACTTAAATTCATAACAGAATGAATATTTTATAAATTTAACTAGGTTTTTAATAGGTTATATTTAAAAAGCCTCAAATAAGACCGTTCAAAAAAATATGTTTGAGTCTATATTTCTCTTTTCTGAAAAAAAACAGATCGGGTTTACATTCGGGTTTTTTCTGCTCTTTTCAGACATATTTAGTAGCATGGTAGAGATTAACTTATTTTATTTAAAAAATACTAATTGAAATCAGTTTGATTTCAATCATTAATTAATTTTAAGAATATTAGAATATTCTTTTTTATTTAAAAAAATACAACGTATTCCTAATATTGGATTAAATTACATTGCAATTTGATTATATATAGTTTTGTGTACATACACAGCTTTATCAAAGTTAATTATCTGTAACATAATATCAGTTTAAATTATTTTTCATTGATTGAAAAGAACTTTAAAATTAAAATGTACTAGGAAATATAAAAAGGTTAAAAATTGACATAGTTTAACTTACTTATTAAAAAAAATAAAAACTTACTATATATAAAAATAAATTATTTTTTACTTTAGACAAGTAGACAACAGGTGAGTTTTCGTATCCTACAAGTATTATCACATTCAAACTTACGAAACTTGATTTTCAGGCAAGACTAGAAAGGTAGGTGTTTATTTTAGCTGGAGTTAGGTGTAAAAAAAATGTGGTGTCACCACCATGGTACGCCGAACAAGCCAAATAAAAAAGGACTTTCTCGTGATTCTTTTTTGAATGTCGTTTTGGATAAAACATTAATCTAATTTGTCCTATGGTTAAGAACGTCGATATATACATTATATATACATTATTATAAAATAAAAAGAAACGGTATGCACGATTTCTTCGAGAACCCTTGATTAATTACTAATGTTACTCGTACAACTAATTACCTCTAATGTATCATACTACAAGGTAATGTACAATCATACATTGGAAACATACACTTCTTTGGGTTTTCCTGTTTATAGGAAAGCTTACGGCTAACAGTCATGTAATTAGGTCTATATAACTTGGCTATTAAACTTTAAAACTTTTGCTAATTTAATTGTAAATATGTACATTTTCGTTTATATATAAGCTTATCCATATTAAAATGGCATACAAAAAAATACTTTACATTTAGAGGAAAGTTGTACTTAATTTGACGCTAAACAAAACAATCTGGTTTTCGATACACACCGATCTTTTGCCTCCTTCACTCCTGAATTCATTTCTTATTCTTACTTCTAATGTGGATTTTCTCTAAGTTATATTTTTCTCTAAGTTATACTTTATTAAATTGTTCATAGAATTTCTTAGCAGCTCGTAATGCATCAATGATAAATTTATCTTCACAAGGATTGTCGTCAAAGAAAAACGCACCACATTTTAATGTCACCGAGCAAAACTCATTCATAACTTTTTGCTCATCGCAGCAGCCTAATATCGCTCTAGCACACGGCGTTAATACTTTGGGTGGCTGTTCAATTATACCGTGTCTGGTTTTGAGTATGTAAATTAATTCTTGATATGACAAATTTGCTAGACTTTTAATCGTACTGGCAAGCGGTATTTCAGTTGTCGAAGTAACTATTTCACGCGTATATACAGCACTTATAGCAAATAATACGACATAACTACTGAGGCTCAGCAGCGCCATCTCTGAAACAGATATGATTAATTTAATATGACAGAATAGTCATGTGTTTTTATTTACTTTAGATAAAATAGGTATTATGGTTCTGATATAATATAATCTGCTAAGCTAGCCGTCCTGACCTGTCATGCAATTCTATATATTATTCTTTGTATACTATATAAAAAAAAACTTTTAGTATAGCCGCTTAAAGATAAATAAATAAAAATAATACAGTAGATACGGCTTCTTTAACCTTCACCAAGCTACATCATTACAGCGTAAATAGTAAATTGTCGCACGGCCCTGAGTTAATTGTATGGGTTTTCCAAGTTTAAGGATAATATACGTGAATAAATATGTACACTGATGTGATATTATATTGAAGTGAAAAAACTCTTTTAATATACTTATTAATATTAAAGTTACACAAATATTTATGAATATGGGTTATAAGACTGTAGCTTAGTTGGTAGACATAGAAATATCGAGTTTAAAAAGAAGGTAAATATAGGAATTAAACTGTCAAGTAATGAACGAAAAGGACAACAGATATGCGCTATCTCAGACAAAATACCAAAATACTGAGTAGAGAACAAATTACCTGTTTAATGAAAGGTCGCTTCAATTTTCTAAAACACTGATTTATTTAACATGAACACGATCTAATAAAAATATTCCCAAGTCACATTTGTTATTTTTTTCATAACAAGCTTAATATTTTTTCACTTATACTTGTTTATCACAACACTAATATAAAAATGGCTGAATGAAGTAACTTTTATATGCACAGACGTCCGATGTGTAATCCGAATGTCAGACATCTGGTCTTAGTTCAACTTTGTGCCCTCTTAAGTGACCACCTCAGTTCACCTTTCCTTGAATATAAAAAGTACCAATTCTAAAAATATTTCAAGATAATCGGCTGTACGTCAATATTTTGCGAAATGAATCCACGTCATTTATACATTCTGGAATATCCATATTGTTATGAGTTTAAAATTATATATTTCATTGTATCCGGTATCTGGATCGTTACCTCTGATTGTGATTAATTATTATTCATGTGTTATGTGCGAATTAATTAAAATATATTTATTTCTTCTAGCTTAAGAAAAATTCTAGAATTGCTATTAAATAAAAAAAAATAAATTCTTCCATAAATTATGTTATCTTTAATAGTCCTAAAATGAGAGCTACAGTCAAACTGAAGAGACATAAATAATGAATACTAAATAAATACTATCCGTTAATTACAATGTTAACCTTATATTTATACTTAAGTTGAATCGTTGTAGAAGTATATTAAATGTTCAATAGATCTTTTAACGAAGGGTAAATCGCAGACGTTGGTGATACGTAGGCATTCCTCCGCAATGTCACAATGTCGACGCTGGTTTTTCGAAGTACAGCATGCTACTACGGCAGCTTCACATTGCACTGTATTCTTATCGAGAGATTGCTTCTCTAATTGTTTTCTATTGGTCTGTAAGACTTGGCTGGAAACAGGTAGTGATGGTGCTAGAGGTGGGGGTGGTAATGGCGCTCGCCCTTCATGTAGCGACAGCACGTTTTTTTGTACGGTTTTATAAGGCGGTGGGGGTCTGCGAACATGTTTCAGTATAGTAATAGGTCTATTGTAATCCTCTTCATTTTCTTCAGCATTTTCATTGTTTATAACTCCCCAATTTAAACGGACGTCTTCCATATCCGGGAGCCGTGACGTGATATTTATATTTTTTAAAGCGCCATTGTTATTCGATTCATCTTGACCTTGCACCGGGATATTTACCTTTTTCAAGTTACTCGGCGCGCCTTTAATTTGCGGCAATATCGCTATACACAAGCCAATGTACGTAAATATTAAAACGTCCATCTGAAATAAACGAGTAAAGTTCGTTAATTGTATAAGAAAATTTAAATGATTTAAGACAATGTCGTAAAAATCACTCACATTATAATTTGTTTCACGGTAACAGTTTATTTTTTTTAGTTAAACAGATGCTGCGAGATCCATTCGTTCAATTGAACGTGGCTAACTACGAATGCGTCATAGTTTCGCTGGAGTCGAGTTAAATACATAGTACGAATTGACGACAGGCCTGGCTTAGTGGTAAGCATGACCACGATTGCGTACGGGCCACGTAATTCCGGGTTCGATTCGCAATTGAATGGCTATTACACTCATATTCAGCAATATATTTTTGACTTAATCGTTTATGAGCGCATATTTTATGAAGATGGGAACATTTGGAAATTCAGGTCAATTCCACTTAAAAAGACATGGCAAAGGTTGTATGGATGGATACATAATTGGATAGTAAGAAATAATCTCTTTATTCTATATTTGTTAAAGCTAAGATATAAAGTCACTCCCTATCAATGTTTTATTAAAATATTTACATAATACACAATATTTATTACAGACTACAGTGAACGATTCTCTAGAAGTTCATACGTTTATTGATCAATAAAATTTACCTTTTATAGTATCTTTTGCGTAAAGGTAAGAAGTATTAATTACTATTAGATGATTTTATAAACAATTATGGTTCATTAACTATAATTGTTAAAAAGAAGTCCTTACGGTACTAATAAATAATTATTTTTAACTAAAAAATAATAAAATATGGTGCCGATAAATATAAAAGATTTTGTCTTTATCAGATTAGAGCCTTAATGTTTATAATATGAATTATAATAATTTTAGCAATTAGCATAGAAGTTTAAACTGAAATTTAATAATTGGGACGATCGGAATATTATAAATGCGAAAGTAATTCTGTCTGTTTGTCTTTCTTTCCATCACACTAAAACTACTGAACCGATTAGAACGAAATTTGGTACACAGATAGTCTAGAGCCTGAGATAAAACATACGCTACTCTTTAACTGGAAAAAGGTTTATAAGGGGTTAAGGTGGGGGGGGGTTCAAAGTTTATATGAAAGCCCACGCGAACGTAGTCGCGAGCAACAGCTAGTATAAAGATAAATCTTAATTTAAATACCAATGATATCGAAGCAACGATAACATTTGTAAATCTGAGTCCATTTTCCAATAAGTAGCACCTTTAAAACCCATGACGCAGTTTTATAAAATATTAAATTGCGCCAACAACATATTATTATTTTTGTAAGATACACTCGTACAGTGACCCGCGACCGGTTCATCACTGGATACAAATGCCGGAGCGTACGTCCCATATATACCTACGTTACAGTAAAGAAAATAAGGACAACAAACTAAGAATGCACCATATTAGAATTGATACTTTATTTCTTATTTTCTTAAGACAAAACAATGATATTAAATAAATTTCTTCTATAAATAAACAGTTCCTAGGAAATTTTCTCTAACTTAGTATAAGCAGCTTGCATAATAACCTCATAATTTTTAGGCCTTCTGCAAATAATTTCTATTGTTTTCTTCACCGCGACGATGTCTGATGTCTATACAGAAAAAAAATTCCAGCTTGAAAATCAATGTTCCTATTGAAAATGTTGGGCGTCTCACCCAAAAAAAAACACTTAGTAAAAATAACACCTTATCAATAAATTTTTAATGTGTAATCGCGAACTACGGATAAAACAAAAGGTTTTCTGTACCTTCCAATAATTACAATATTGTTGGAAGGTTTTAACAAATTTACAGAAAACAGACTAACTAGAAAGTTATCACATTTATTATTGTATTTACAAGTTTATAGTATAGATTAAGTCAGTATAAACATTATTTGTGATTTATAAATCTATTGAAAATATTAGAAAATAGAACAACCATAATGCTAACACAATAAATTAATGAATGGTTACGCTTACTGTCCTTTATTATTTCTTATGTAACGTCAACCAAAAGAATCCCAAACGGATTACAAAAAATGTCAATTCAGAAATCTAAAATCACTTTAATTATATAATAAACATTTATTGTTGTCAAGGATGATATATTATATCAGGTTGATTTTGTGTTTTATAAGGTTGCTAAGTTATCATTAACTAAACTTTTTCTTCATTTTACTCTTACTTGACTTTACTCGTGATCATGCAAGTGATAAATGCAATCTTTGTATTTACTAAAAATTTACTCGCCAAGGAACAATTGTTGTCATCATATTATTACTACATATTTACTAATTACTGTTTAAAGCGATGATGAATTAGTGTTTATGGTATTACTATTATAATAAATTCAGTATTATTTAATATGAAATAACAATAATATTTTAAATACATAGGAACAATATTTATTACATTTAAACGACTTCCAAAGTTAAATTACCACAAATAAAAGACAAACAATTGTATAACGCCATCTATCTTTTTATGACGTAACTTTGTAATCAAAACGAGCAAAATTAAAAACCGTACACTTCAACTTTTAAGTATTTGCCTTTATCCGGTTAAATCTATATTAAAGTATAGTCAATATTTTTTTATTAATATCGTTATATCGCAATTTTATTGCTACGCCTCTTGTTTATATTTACGTTTTAAAATTTTTATCAAACCTTAATTTCATAAGCCCCTATATTAATTACTGTGTTCTTAACTGCTGTCGGAAGTATTTTTTGACCCATAGTAATACTGTAATTTGTTAATTATTTTGAGCATCACCTGAGGATCGCATGGGCTTCCTAGTTCTGTTGGATTATTGCAATTATTAGATCTAAAACATTCATAGGTCACTTGAGGTTTGTGGCAGCAAGTAACTGCGGCACTTTCACAAGAAGAGATGCCTACATTGTTTTGAGGAGGTATTGCAGGGTTATCTTCAGTAGCTACATTCGGAGGTGGCCCCATGTCCGCATCCGGCTGTTCTGGGGCTGGTTGCAAGCCAGCCTGAACGCTGCCATGCTCTACAGGAGGCGAAGGTACGCTTGATGGCCGATTGGGTTTTATCGGATTGAGAGAAATTGGTCTACTTCCATCTGTTTCATCTCCGATTTCATAGTCAGCACTTGTATCGCTAGTACTCCAAATCTCGCGAGAATCCTCAATGTCTGGAAATCTATCGTTAAATAAAGGTATGTTCGCATCTGTAGCTTGGGTAGTGTTGGTTGTAGAATTTTTATCAGGATTTATTGGCGGTGGTTGTATATCTGGTAGCGGTTGTTTGGAAGGGGTTACCGGTTGGTTGTTTGGACATGGACATAATATTTTAGGGATATATAAAAATGGAATATACGTTGGCCGTGGTATTGTCGGTGGAGGTAAGTATGTCCGTTGGTTAAACGTATTTGTTATGTCTTGTAACTTTCTTAGTATTATTTCCAAGGGATCATCTCTTCGTTTATTAAATGAAGAAAATTCAGAATTCATATTGTAATCTAAATTATAATCTACATAGTTGTAGAATCTTTTTTCTCGCTGTCCGGATGCACCTTCATTTTCAGATTGTATATTTTGTGCCGTACCATATGGCTGATTATTATCTAACTTCGGACTACTATCCTCTTCAGGTGCAATTTGTTTTACATTGCTCTCGTTCGCGGAAATTTTTGAGAGTGCGCACAATAGCACAGTCCCGAAGAGGATCGTTGCTTGTTTTGTCATCTGAAATTAATACAAGTTTGAATTAAAATTATGCACAAATAGGATATGCAAAATACGGCTTTGATACTAGACGCTAAATTTCACCAATATTTAAAAAAAATATCTATCATGGATAATTTAAAAAATTTACATTCTATCAGTCAGCCACAATAAATCGGACAGACGTCACATGCAACTTAAATAGGTTGCAACTTCAAAATATTGTGGCAACCTTTTTAAGTTCAAGGTCATTTGCTTTGTATGGATTTACAATTCAGGTTTTGAATACATACTGTTTGCTTTTAAGGCCTAAGATATGTTTCCTAATGTCACTATTTCGTAAAACAATTTTAAAATTACGCATTTATTCAATTATTTCTTTCTTTTAAGTGCGGTGTATAGTATAGGTTACAAAAATAAAAGAATTGTGAGTGTTTTTAAGTTGTTTTGTAACTAGCTAGAAATATTACTAAAGATGTGGCATGTGAAGATTTAGAAATATTTCGTCAATATAGCCTGCGAAATTTCTGTGTTAATTATTTTAACGTTTCGTTTCAAAGACGTTGTTAATAGTAGAATTTTACACAAGTATAATAATTTATAACATGAATGCAATTTGTGCTGCTAGGTGCGAATTTTCAACAACGGAAAAAATATATAGATAATATATATTTTCACATGGTACTTATTGCAACACACGCAGCTATCTTTATTTAGACTTTTTGCTTAAAATCCAAGTAAATGTTATAAAACAATAATTATAAAAATAGCATCTATGCTCTTGCAATCGTCAGACGTTAGATTAAAGAACAGTTGAAACTTATTCCAACATCATTCACAATGTTAAATCTACTAAAGCGAAATAATTAAGCCTAAATTTAAGATAAAAGTTACATTTATTGCTTTTATGTGGGTTATCCCCAAATTATAAAAATATATGTTTCTTTCCTGCTAGCCTATGTTAAGGCTTTAGTTTTATAGGTAAAATTTTAACAGGATTTTTATTTCAGCAAAATTTGTGCCACTTTGGCCATGCGTAATTGGCTCCTTCACATACAAAACATCTATAGGTGTTTTACGTAAATGGTCCAAAACTTGCGTTAAGCAATTATAACATACATTTAATTCCCCAGTAAAAATATTTGACATAGCTTTATGTTGAATATTTAGTCAGCTTAACCACAATATAATGACGAAGTAAGTCCCAAAAATATGAAACTACCTGATGCATGGGATTAGGTAGGGACATTATATTGTGGTTTAGCTGACTAAATATTCAACATAAAGCTATCAATTTGTATTGTAAAATTGTGTCTTACAAAACATTTTCATATGTCTTCAATGTTCTGATTGTATTTAAAAAAAATCGCTTCAAATAATGTATTCGAAAATTTGATCATCTCGCAATAAGTCGTGACTAAAAAAGCAATTATGAAAATTGAACTTATTGTTGCTATAATGATATCCAATAAAGCAACCTGTAAATCCACGTATTATCATCCCTTGTCACGATTCTATAGCTTAAACTTTTAATAGCTGTGTTTTGATGCTAAAAATTCATGACTTAAATCGATTACTCTCGATCGAACTTCCATTTAATGGGATTTGAATACGATAAAGGTAACCTGTGGAGTAATAAATAATATTATCGATATATATTGTAATGTTGAATACAAAATTGTAGTATATAATAAGATATTTTAAAAGCATGAAATTAATTTTAAGACTCATTTTACATAAGCGTACAATAATACAATGTGTAAATTTTAAGTGAATAACGAATAAATTTGAAACATAAAATAAGAATAAATAGTACACCTTCCCGTGACGATTATCCAACACATATCAGCTTCCTGAAACATTTGAATGAATCACAAAAGTTTCCACATTCTGAAAAGATACGATAAGACTTTATTCTGATTGACAGCTAAAGGAGTTGATTGTTTTGTGTTCTAACGTAGTGTTAACTAATCTATATAATATAAACATTATTGCTATCCAATTAATTAAAAGTACATAGTTTTAAAAACATTGTACTATTTTAAATTAAATTAATTTCATATTTTTATCATTATTAAAACCGTAAAATGATTTAAATCGAAATTTGGTTCAACACATCAAATGTAGAATAAGGTTTTCCCAATTGTGATTATTCGTTGTGTTGGAACCACAACATAACATACTTATATACTATATAATATAATCAACATACCAGTATGTTGATTTCCCCTTTATGCCTGATAGCGGCGACCCTTTGGTCGTTAGTTTCTAGTTATTCTTAGTAATAATTCAAGTTGTAAAGAATTTACTAAAGTACTAACAACTAAAGCCTTTTGCGACGGTCGTAATTTATATTTGCGGTTGACTATTTTCATAATAATTAGCTTTTGATCGTTTAAGTTCAAACAAATACGACCTTTATTTTTTTATGTATGTTTATTAGTTTTATTCCTGGATAATAAATTTTTATCGATTTAATTTAAGTATGTAAAAGCAGCCGAATAACAAACATTTAATGTTATATGACAATGAAAACTTAATTTCACAAATCTTAATATAGTTCGCATTTGTTATACATATACATTGTATATAATATGTTAAATGCGAGGCGTTTCCTGACTCCAAATTATTATTTGTTGTTGAGTAGAGTATTAGTATAAGATACACATAATAATAAAACCTTCCTTTAAATATTAACCTTTACTCACATTCTTGGGTATTTCATACTGCATGCCATTCGCCACAATTAATAATAATTAATTAAATGCACTATCATATTATGTGCTACATTATTCAACGTGTGGATCTTAACATTTGATTTTTACGCCAGGTTAATGATATTCATATCATGTACCCTGTTAAAGACCCTATACTTACTATTATTTATTAGTTTAAAAAGGTATACTACGATATTAATATATTGTTAGTCAATGTCAGATGTTTTTGACAATCAATAATGTCTAACTAATTAATATACTCGTAGTTATTACAATAATCGTCCTTGTTGGTACGTTGACAGTCATAAGTTCTTTAACGTTTGTGTTTCATTATACTAGCCGCGCCGCGCGATATTACTTTAGTTTTTTGTTTCTCGTGGTAATATCGGGATAAAAAGTATCCAATATTAATATATTAATTTAATTTAATGTCAGGTTCTGGTATTCTTGAATCTTCACACGTTTATACAATGATTAAGGATTCGTTTATAATTTGGTAGTTTCAAACTATTTAGTAACATTACAAAATTAATATGACTTTTTTTAGCAAAGTCATGTTCAAAACAATCTTTAAATTTCAAGGTTCATTTTATTGGGAAATATAATCAAAATTCAAAGGCTTTCAACACTATGAAATTTGACCTCTGTTAGAATGTTAATAGAGACATTTTTGACCCAAAGCTATTATTAAAATTTTGTTTGTCTTTTAAAAACATAGATTACGTTGCAAACTTTAAAATGTTAAATGAAATTACAAATGCGAAAAATGCAATTTGTTAAAACCACAAACAGAAGAAACATATAAAATTATTCTTCTTACGGCCCACTTAGTACCGATCTCCACCAAATTTTATGTTTATATATAAATATATTCGGGTTAATCGCCTTTACATAAAAGTATAAAAGTTAAATCAAGAATTTCTCTCACAAGCCCAGTTGAAAGAACGGTTAATTCACGCTTCATGGCTAATTTAACACCTGTCCTTTACAATTTTTTGTTAAAAATTTAAAGAAGATTTAAAAATTAGTTTTCAAATATTACTAATTATATAGCATTCAAAATAGGAATCATATAAACACTAAACTACTATAAATAAGGGTGGCGACAAGAGTAACAAAATATTTATATTTTAAGTAATTTTCAAATTACAATAAAAATAATGGAATATGTATATATAGAGTTAAGATGCTTTGTTATGCTGAATGTATTTATAGTTAACTATAGATTTAAGACAAAAAATATATAAAATTAGGTAACTATACATATTAAATTTTCAAGACGAAGAATCGTAAGTTTCGTTTATCTGAAATCTAATACATTTTTTATTCACGAGGAAGTAGGTATCCTCATATAATTTCGCAAAATGCAACATTCATGCTTCCCGGTGCCGAATATTCTCCTACTATTGCGCATTTCATTTTGAAATAATTTGAGAAATCAATAAAAATCGATGAATCATAATTCTTTATAGATATTATTATAATTGCTTCTTAAATTTATATTTTTCTCGATTCGATTATGCTTAATGCTTTTTACAATAACAATCCAATTCGACTTCATAAGCATTATTATTTATGCAACAAATAATTTGCACCTCTGTTGATTCCGTATATATCATAAAGTCAAAAACAATTCTAAACTCCATTTTTAAGCTTTAGCAAATAGCTTACAAGCGGGTAACAAATACCGCGAGCCAAATTTAGTACATAGAACATAATTTTGTTTAAAAAATATTAGGGTCCTAAAAATAGCTAAAATTAGAAAGTAATATAACTAATAAACAAAATTACTTTTTATTAAAACTACCGTCTTTCGTGAAATACCTATAAAATAATACCCTATAACCCTATACTTTACTCTTGACTTTGTTGTTTATATGGTTATAATGGCCTTAAAAACATTTAAAAAATTTGCTGTACATGGAATAATTTTTAAACAATCAATTAATTTTCAACTTATCCTCGTATATTTTTTACGGTTGTAACCGCGTTTGTAACACATTAATAAACAAAGTGATGAACAATAGTTGAATACAATTATTTACATTCCATTACAAAAATATCAATTCTCACCCTTATAATGCTCGGACTAGTCAATAATACGTTTCACGTACACTATTTGCATTAACAAATCGTTAGTTTTGATAATTATTTAATCAAAACATTGAACTTTAAAAAGGCTGTGGCAACACTCGTCCGTTCTGACATTAGATTCTCAACTGACGCCATACAACCGACAAACCCGCTTTTACACAAGTAAACTGCGAGTTGTTGTGGCTTGTGAATGGACGAGTTATACGACCGTTATGAATACGCCGTTTTATCAATTGTTTTCAATAAAAAATACTCCTTCGATTTTTGCAAGGTTCCTAGTGTTGAAAGCACTCATTCATCGTCTATCGTTATCAATCTTTACTTAGTTGTGAAAATAGATTTAACTGTTTGAACTGCATTTGCAAGATAATATTAATGTACATATTTGATAAGACCAACGTTACTTACGCTTCAAATGTCTGCGTCTTATTTGTATACATATTTTTATAAAATGAGCTATACAGTCGACGATACAGTCGATCCTTGTCAATAAACGATACAGATACGTATTCCGTTTTTCGTAAAAGCAAAACGTTAGAGTTACTCTTGATTACGTTGTGTCAGAGTGGTGACAACTTTTATGATCGATTTCCTGTACCTGAATTGCGATACAGAGCATTTTATGCATTGTAACACCAAAGTCCAAATTACGCATTTAATTTCCTTGAGGCTGTGATAAGCAAATACGCATGTTTCATGGGTGACTAATCATTACTAGATTTGTAGTAATTTTAGTAACAATGTTAGTAATTTTAGAAACTGACATGGATTTCATAATATATTATACTTAAAAATATTAAAAAAGGTTATAGTATACCTATATAATAAAACCTTAAGTATTTGAACATTTTTACTGAAACTAAAAGCTACTAGCGTTAAATAAGAGGCGTCTTTAGGGACCTATCTCTTCATTAAACATACCTACTTCCATTTGCAAAACCAGTTATGCTTTCTTTTATTTATGTAGGTGACACTGTTGTGGAAAGCTAGATGACGCTCTTATGGTGATGTCTTATGCTGAAATGAAAGATAGCTTGTTTAACGATAAGAATTAAATGTGAATGAAAATAATACCCAAAAGTAACTTGATTTTTTAAGTAAAATATTGGAGTTTATTTTATAGCGTTTTTAAACTTTGCTACTATATTGTTAAAAGAATTACACATACATAAACGTCCCAAATTATTTATTTAACCTTCTTTAAAAATATATCCATAGGTACATATAACTTTTTAAATAACTTTCCGGGATCAATCTTACCATATTTTTTCTTAGCAATTAGTTTAACAAAATTTAATTTAAAATTAATTACCAGGCGTTTATAAAGTCCAAATAAATATTTGAAGCAGCTTATCGGAATTTGTTGATAAAATAAAACGGAGACGGTCA
The DNA here is from genome assembly GCA_026213755.1 of Eurema hecabe. NCBI lineage: Eukaryota > Metazoa > Arthropoda > Insecta > Lepidoptera > Pieridae > Terias > Terias hecabe. Next base: position 6,043,616 of record JADANM010002527.1, read on the forward strand.
TTCAATATACTGAATTCGTGAATAAATTCTCACTAGATTTTGAATCATTATTAGGTCCACATTGGAATAAGGGTCTTAGTTGCTATCGCCATGTCTAGCTTTGATATGACTTTTTTTATATTTTATATTTTTATATTGCTTTCACTCATCATTCTTGACACAAAATTTCAGATACCTTTTTACAGTTTAAAAGCTATGAAAATGAACATTGAAAAAAATTGCAACTGATGTTTGTTCCTTTTTAAAAATACATCTTCCATCAGTTTGCAATTAATGGAATTTAAAAAACTCGACGCAATTGCCTTAAGGCTAAGGCTATCAATTTTCAACCAATATCGTGGACTTCACATAAGTAACATGGGTATAATGATGGTAAATGACAATTAATGGTTCTAAGATAAAAGACACAGTTATGGTAACATGTGTCTTTGTATAATGAATAAAAAAGATTTGCCCTCTTTATTTTATCCTTACACTTTTTGGGTGAAATGTCAATAATTTAGATTGTATCCTTTTATTATAGCAACGCTTTGATACTGTTTATTCCAACGTTTATTAAAAGTAATATTGTCATAGTTATAAAGTATTTCGTTTTCTCAAAGAATATTCGATCTTCTTGGTTGATTTTACTAACTAAGGAAGTTAAATGCTATCGCTAGTTGAGTCAAAGTACAAGTGAATGACCTTCCGTTATTTCTTCTTTGTGCACAGCCAATGACATCACGTACTTTCTTACTTATACACAGATAATTTGAGTTTTCATTTTATTTTTGTAATTGTGACTACGGTGATGATGATACACTTTATACTTTTTACTTATGGTGTACCTGTTAAGTACCCGTTTTATATTGTTATTTATTACTCTATTTCTTAACTTATAAACAACACTCTTATGGCGGATTTTTTGCAACATTTGCTCCTTAGATAACAAGAGTCCTGCCTTTACATAGTAAGCATATACAGTAATCAAACGTTCTTATCAAAGTAAGTCAATACCTAGTAATTAAAACGATAATTTAGTAATAAATAAGTTCAGCTATTTTTTAAGTTAGCTATTTTAAAAGAAATCTTTGAATCATGTCATTTTATTAGGCAGAAGTCAAATTCAAAAACTCTTTGATTGGCATTTAAATTCACGACACCATTTCGACGCTACATCTGTTTATACATCTAATTTCTTGGCAACAATAATGAATAAACAAGAATTTTTAAGAAAAAAAAATATTTTAAAACTTGTCTGTTATAGTTGAAGGTTACATCGATTCGCTTGTCTCGGGTTTTCTTTAAAAAATAAACACTTGAACCGACGTGACGCAATGCTTTTAGAAGATTCTTTATCACGGTAATTTGTTTAACATCTGTTCTACATCATCGTATGCATACAATCGCTTTGAGAAAAATTCTTAGATAAAATTAGACCTTACAAACAATGTGGTTATAAATTAATTATGAGAAAAGTTTTGCATTTATCTGCAGGGTCTGGATTAGGGATTAAAACATTGTTTATATTATACCCACATGAAAAAAGATTTGTAATCGCATTTTTATATCTATTTGAAATTATTATATCCCTAGAATGTCAATTATTTTAAATGAATACAGAGTGGATGATCTTTTTTAAGTAGATATTGACACAATGCATCACGTTTGGTATTTAAAGCTGTTGAATGTTGGCATGACCTTTAAGTACTATTAAAATATTATATATCTTAATGATGTTATATAGTCATATACATAAGCTAAATTTCGTTTATAAATATAGTGCCAATTGTGACTTCCTGGTTAGTTTAAAAAGAAACAAATTAAACTATGCAAAATTGAACCAATCAGTAATATCTAAATATTTTTAACAACAAATGGATTTGTGAACATTATCCTAGTGACTAGAACTTACCTCTTAGCAATACCAAGTACTTGATTTTTTAAGTAATTCGTTATTCAATATCTCGATTTCCTTAAAATCCCCGTCAAATGTAACGAAACGACCCATTTATGATTCGTTTGGGTTTTAAACTCTACGTAAATGATGATGAAATCAAAAGGGATAATAAATAATAAGGTCAATAACGCCCTGACGCTACGTCATGACATAATAGTGGTGAACGAAGATCATCAATAATTAATTCACTCAATGATGTTAGATTTTTGTTAATGGACATGTTAAACGATATCTCAAGTCTATTCACCACACTTAGTCTTTTATGTACTCCTGTAAAATAGATACCTTCGTTATATAAGAATATTTGAATACTTACCTATTGTATGAAATATAATCTATACTAGTCTATACAAATATTATATAGAACTAATGTGTGGTTGTTAAATTGTAAGGGGTAATCTCGGGATCTACTTCTTCGGAAAAAACTCTTTCACCAATAGAAAGCCACATTAATGCCGAGTGTCATAGGCGATATAAAAAACCGAAAAGGATAATTAACGTTATGCCCAACGAACGGCACGGGTCAGCTAGTCTATAATAAATATGCATTATGTGTTACAAAGTGAATCAGAGTTTAGTTTTTATTTTGTTTGTAATAAATTGTTTGGTTTTATTACGTTTGCATTCACATTATCACAAAGCCAAATGATTGATGAACAACGCGACACAATTGTAGAATAACAAGCAATTATTAAGTTGTTTATTTTTTATGCATCAATATTGTATGAATTTGTCATGCTTAATAGTAACTTTGTACTTTGTAGCATCATACAATTATTTTGTTGCAAAATCTATTAAATACGTGTAACATATTAAGTGATCAAAGCAGACTATACACCTCCAACGACGTCATCGCTATTTAAATATATATAAATTACATGTCACGTTTTTTGTCCACACACCGCAATTGACTTCTAAACTACTGAACCGATATTAAATTAAGTAAATTTGCGTGTGCAGTTTGATCCCACATAAAAGATAGGATAGCTTACATCCCGATATTGCCCCGGGAACGGGAACTACGTGGGTAAAACCGTGGGACACATCTAGTGTATTATAAAATAAAATCTTCTTCTTCTGTTATTCTTTTTAGTGGTGATTGTAACTTCTATGTCGATTAATCGACATCTAGATGTACTTGACTCGACCACAAAGGGACTAGAAATAGTACACTCAAAGAAAATCAACGAAATTAACTTGCCTTAAGGCAAGCTCATATTAACAAGTGCCAGATTGCTGGAGAAGCAATGGCCGTCGAAGAGACTTTTATTTTATTTTATTTTATTTTATTTCTTTGCCCAATCACTTTTTAATACAACACATAAAAAAAACTTATTATATTTATTCAAATATATTATTACCTATAGTTATTCAAAGGCACAACACGCAAAAAAAACAATTTAAAATTAAAATTACATTAAATAAGCAATTAAATAAAAACAAAATTAAAATAAAAATAAAAATCAAACCTATGGATGCGGAATGGTTTGATTGAAGGCGATGATATTATTTTGAAATTTGGCTATCCTCGTGTGATTAATGTGAAGGTCCTTAATATTGTTTAAAAGCCCATTGTATATCTTAGCCATACAACATAAAGGAGAAAATGAGCCGAGGGTGGTTCTCATCCGGGAAATCGAAAGAAAAGGACAAGCAGAGCGGGGATAGTGTCTATGTACTCGAAAATGCACTAAGGCGAGCAAGTGGGATGATACATTATTTATTAAATTATTGATAAACAATTGGGAAGAATAAATTAAACAAAAAAAAAACTTTATAAGTAAGCTTTTATTTAAATGCCCTAAAAAGAAGAAAATACATTTTTACTCATAATTTTTAACTGTCTACTTATAGCCTATATTTACAATTCATAAAAGATAAAAGCTTTCAAAAATATTATTGGGTAATATTTTATAACATACATTTAATTACCCGTATAGATGGGTATTCGTAATTATTAAATGTATTTTTTGTTCCAAATTATAAAAATTCTAACAACAAAAAATACAAAGTGAGCATAATAAATCTGATATGTTTAATTTTAGGAAGAATTGCGAGAGTCAAAGGTCTTTGTTGGGCAACAGTAACGACCGCGGTTAATACAACGACTGGGACTGCACATAAGCATGTATAATTTGGCAACGTCTGTAATCTCCTAGATACTAAATTAACTATTATTTTAATGATGAACTTATGTCGGTGCCGTGTCATGATTTGGATGTTACTGAAAAACAGTCATTATTAGCTTGGGAGCCTGGGTAAGTGGGTGAGCCTTATAATGGAAAATAAATTATTATTACTATAATTATTATTATAATTATAACTTCAAGGAGGTAAGTACTAGGAAGGTATAAGAAAATCTTGGTGGAAAGGAAAAGTATAAGTAAGAGAATAGTATCATAATATATTTAAAATTTATACCACACACACATACACAAAATATGTTCAAGGTATGACGATAAAAATATGTTGTTGTAAAGAAATTCTACCTTTAATTCATAGCGTCATGCTGCATAGTACATCATTATAGGAGTAACTGTATCTAATCCTTAGCATATTATATTATTATAAAATGTCTACTGCGAAATCGTAGTCCTTCACTACCCTACAAGGTATAATGGGATCTAAACGTAAGGAATCGATACGTTTAGAGTCCTTCATTAATCAAATCATCCTTTTATATATTTAAGAAATACTAAAATTTCATAAAATAGGGTACACGGTCCTGCTGATATTACTAATTTATAAAATTATTCTGTATATTATATTAAACTATAATATTAGGTTACAAAGTTTATTTCATAATTTAATTGTATATGAATACCTGTTAATAATATACATATATAATATAAAGGTTGGTCTTATTAAATTTTTTAAAGATAAATTTAGCTAAACAGCTTTTTAACTTAAATAAGATCTTCAGCTTGATTGATATCCAAATTCTGATATTAAAACAATGTGAATCGTAATATGATAAAATGACCAAATATATAAATCGAGTTTTTCCTGCAATTCTACCTAATAATGAATTTATTCATATTGATCAATGCTTGAGGCTATTTGCAAACAAGATCGCAGGAATATTGAAGAAATAGTTTATTTGCTCACAATTAATAAAAACAATAACTCTTTTTTAATCTTTCGCATGTTACACAAAAATCAGCTAGTAGTTCTGTAAAATTAAGACATAATATTAAAAGCCTTCGCTTATTAAGAATACGAAGTTGTCAAAAAAAATGGATAGATAAACATTTAGGCCTTTTAATTAATAGAATTAAAATCGCTTGAGATGCAATTGAGCAACTAACTCAAACTATACCTATCTGCTCGCATTGTGTATTGTTCTCATTATCTTTGTTAATCCACTCCAAACCCTCCGATAAAATATTCAGGTCAGTTAAGTGCTATATACAACTTAAGTAATCACAAATCAACGTCAAACTTTTTTTAATAAAAAAAATTTCAAATCAAATAACATTTGAGGTACTTGGTATTTTACTACAGATGTTAGATATATTAGTGAATAAGCGACACAGTAAAGAAAAACACTTCAAGGAAACAATGAGCTATTAATATTTAGCTGAAGTATTGTATATTTACCAATATTTTAATTACTATAGATTTTTGTTAAAATTAAGTTGTATTAGTTAATTAATCTTCAAAACTAAATCTCGTCTTCTTGTCAAAAATACAGCTTTCTTAATTACATAAATATATTATTTTCCAATGTCCTTTTTTGATTTTTTTTTCTAGATTAGCGCAATCCCTGATCTGCGCTATTTTATGTTTTGTCATCATACAATTGACATCATACATTTTAAAGTTAGTTCATTAAATACAGAGTGTTTAAATTTGCTTATGTCATTTATTTTTTTTTATTATATATGCATTAATTTTAAAGAATTAGTATTAAGGTTCATCTTAGTTTCTTTTAGTTTTTCGTCTGTAGTATTTTCTTTCTGAAAATATGCGTTGATCTCAAAACGTTTTACGTTTTACGTTTTACACACGATAAGTATGAGATTATTGACTGGACAACTAAAACACTCTTCTTTGTAGATGTACCTGTTCACGTAGATACACCTGGACACTGGACATTCCATTATTGCCACAGAATGTGCAATATTCTACGCCTATCTACAGTTACATGTTAGTCATATCTTAAAAGCTTTTGATTTTTCCTTTTCTGTAAAGCGCAGTCGACATACATTTGAAATGTATATGAATGAGCGGTGAGACTAAATCCGACGTACGGGGCTCTGAGAAAGTCTTACATATCTTTTTTCCCTGTATACAGGATACCAACTAGTTTTAGAATTTAGAGAGATTCTTGCTTCAGTTCTTGCAAATATTATTTACTTGCTTATTTTCTTTTGATGATCCGTGTAAGATTAAAATTGTGTTTTGTATAATTGTATATCATAATGTTATGTCTTAGAATTATTGAATGTTTGTACGATGCATAAAACATTCGGTGATAATATTGCCTACATGTAAGCAAACTATTGAAAACAAAGTTATCATTGTTATTATGTTTAAAAAAAGTATATTTTACTAAATACTACGTTAGGGTCATTGTCTTTGTGCGTGTGTATGTGTATACTGCTGTAAGGATTTAATTGAATTCATTTATAAAACGTATGAAACATTTGAAAAACATTAGAAAAAGAAACATTTGGTAGATCATATATTTATTGGGACTAGGAACATAGCTGCCAATGTTAATAAAAAATGGCGAGAGCGATTGAAGATAGTTGACTATATTACATACAGTTATTTGAATTAAGCCGACATTACATGCACCAATTATAAATTACAATTTCCTTAATCATCTCTATGCATGGATATATGAAACTTTTATTCTTAATACACAACAAAGTAAATTATGCAACATATCTTCCTGCATCGTAAGCGTCAATATGATTTTGACAAATTCGAATTCAAAGGTGCGAAATAATTCAAGACACAACTTATTTGCCTTATGATAAAATACACTTATATACTTACTTGATTGCTTACTTAACGCTTTTGATCACTAAATTATATGTATGTATAACTATAAACTAAAAAAAACCCACAATATGATCAACTATCCAAAATCTCTTTTAAGCAATTTACGTCTAAAACAAAATAAATACTTAACGAATAAGTAATGTATCAAGAGATATACAATTAAAAAGCCATGCTTTTTGTAAGCAGTATTAACAAAATATTATTTTAAAATGATAGTGATTTGAGTGAAGATTTTAAGGCTGACAATTATATGTATTGCTATTTTTATACAAGTAATCGTGATCCAGCCACTCCAGATATCTTAATAGCAAAAAAATAAATCAAATTATATACGTAACAAGGAAAAATTTAGTGCAACACAAGGCACACAAATGTAACCTTAAAATGACATTTGTGTTGTATGTAATAATTCAACATTTTATTTTAATTCTATGTACTTTCATCAATTCTAATATACCTTATATCCTACAACAAAATACACTTGACATAAGCTGTCTCACTCAAATAGAATAATAACCGTTACTTTAAAAGATACGTTGTTTATACTGTACATAGAATTATGCACAATATGTCCAAGTGTACGAAATCGTTCGATTCGATTCGTTTGATTATATCATTTATTTCTTTCTAAATTATTTAAAAATACTGATAATGACTTTAAGTTTTACTGCGGACCGTATTTTTCAGAAAATTCAGCTATGACACTTTTTATGACTTCAGGCTTGCACGCTATGCCCGTTTTATATGTTTGCAGACAACCATATCTTACAAAGCAGTTTTGTTGTTGCTTTGACGCACAGCAAGATAGGATGGCAGCCTGGCAGGGCCCAGGTTCATCGTCTGGAATTTCCACCTGAAAATATACATTTCATTGAAACATAAAAGCAAAAACGTTCAATCAATCAAATACAATTTGATATTGTTACAAAACGATTCTTAACAACAACGAAATAAAAAAGAACTGTTTTAAACAACCATTATAGTGTCTCAGTATATCATGAAAGTTTGGTGTTTAGTACCTTAGGTGGCTCTGTGGTAACCGGTCGGCTCGGTTCTTTGGGCCTTATATAAATTGGCCGACTCCCATCACCCTCAATCACTGAATGGATTTCAGGTGGGTCCACCACAAGTCCCCAATTTTGGCGAGTATCCTCCATTTCTGGCCACCTATCGGGGAATGTTACGTTTGTTCTACTTGGGTTTCTGCAAAGACAAGTCGTGTAACGTGGAACTGGATAGGGAAGAGGGTACGGCACATATATTGGCGGAGGTGCTTGTTGCTGAGTTCTCATATGCAAAGATATTTCATCTAATTTATTCAAGATCTTGTATAATAGTTCATCTTGATTGCGATCATAGTCTCTTCGTCCACTATCATAGGGATTCTGGTTCCAATAATCAAAATATTGCGATTGTCTTGAACGCCGCTTGTGTCGCATTTGGCTAGTCGCACGTTCTCTGATATGTTTTAAAAACGAGTTGTCTTCATCTAAGTCGCTGGATGGCTCGGCGGGCGCATCGTCCACGCTGCGGGCATCGATTGATAGAACCGTGATAACACCAATCAGGAACAAAAACAGCTTCATCTAAAACGATAAATAGTTATATTGTTATACATTACCTATATTGGAGAGAGGTAAATGGCTTATTGGGTTGGGTTAATACCCAAGAAAGTAAAAGCTTTTTTATTCGTTTCTTGGACTCTTTGCAAAATCATCACGCGACGGGGTATAACCTTGTGATATATTGCAGAAGGTCGGTTATTGTTTGTTTCAAGGCAAATTGTTTGAGGCCTTTACAAAAATAGTACGTATAGGTAAATGTTCATTTAAAAAATATATTATGGTTGAACGATTTTCAAAATAACTAATTTTCATGTAGCAGAAAAAGACATACCTAGTAAAAATGGTGATGTTGAAATTATGAATAGTATTGAATATTATACTCAATCAGATTTTTAAACTAACATGAATAAAGATGAAACTGTGAATAAAATTTTAAAAGTATGTTTTAAAGATCCATAAATAGCTTAACGCTCAGAGAACCCACCTTGTAAATTTACCGAATATCAATCACGGAAAATGGTAGTTTTAAATCGTTCTAGTATTTGCTGGGTTATTATAATATGTGGTAGATATTCACTGGTATCTGTTGTACTCGTATGCAACTTTTTTAATTTATGGAAACATAAATTAGCACAGTAAACTTCAACACAAAACTCACATACGTACGTCTCTCATGACATAACGAGAAAGACTGATCGGTCGGCACAATCAGTTGCGAATTGCGATACTGGTGCGCGCACGCATTTTAAATATATGATATACCTATACTACGAATACAATATATACACTACTACTACGAATACATACTCACTACATACGATAATTAGATCATCGATATTTACCCTGGACTTTTACCGTTTATTCTACATGTTTTTACTAAACGTATATAGGATAGAGCATTTTGCATGGAAATGTAGTATGATGTCGGGAGGATATATTATAGAATTACCTAACTATTTCCTGCGGTTTTACCCGCGTTAACCCCGATCGGGTATTGACAATGATGATTAATGCCTAAGCTCCATTTCATTCCATAGTCTTTTTCAGACATTATCAAATTTCATAAAAATCATCAGTAAAAAAGTGGTTTAGATACACAGACGACTTTTTTCATTTTGTTATTTTAAATGTTTAGTAAGCAAAGGATTTTTTTTAAATATTTGTAGAGCCAGATGATAATTGTTGATGAATTTGAGATTACACACGCTAGGCAATTCATCGATTGACGTCATTCTTTAATTAATAAATTATTGTTTTAAATATTTTTTTATTTGTTTTGTCTCGTATGTTTAAAATAATACAATATAAAACTAAATAGTTTTCTGCTGTCTGTCCCTTGTATGCTTAAATATTTAAAAGTACCCAACCACTTTTCATGTGTTTTTTTTTGTCGTAACTTAACAATTGAGTATCAAAGCGCCAAAAATATCAAGCTATATGACCATTCGTAGTAATTGCTGTTATGCTAATTAGAGCAGCGGATACACTTTGTTGCAAATGTAGTCGCTTTGAACTCGGAACTAACTCCATACATTGTTTCCCTAAAACATTGCAAATCCATTAAGCTGACTACACGTGCATTTCAACGCCCTGCTTAAAGCTTCGCCCATTAATTCACTTCGCTATAAAATTACTTTTTAAAATATTTTACGATTATAAGGAAACAAACCTCTTTCGGTGTTATATGTAAATTTACATACTAGAACCTTGAGATTGAGAATGCTTAAAATATTTAACGTGACATCCAAACTGGTCGAGTTAAGAGGCAACGAATATTTCTACTCATTTTGTTTTTTTTTCTTTTTAGTGAAGAATTAATATTGGTTATACAGTTAAAAACCAATGGTAGATATTCGCATCGCTTCTTTATGCGATGAATATTATAATTACAAAAGATGTAAAACAAAAAATAAAATATAGCACCTAAAACTACATATAGAACAAACACCTAAAATTTTAAGTGAACACAGTGACAGTTTCTACTACAAACCACTATAAAACCGGTTAAAGTTAAATCGTCACAAAATTCGATGAATTCGTGATATTTTTACTACATAATTCTAAAGTAATGCAACTTTCTTTACAGAGTTTCACGTTAAGCATAATCGAATCCTTTTGAAAAGACGCCAAATACATTTTGTACCTGTTGCATTTTGCTCATCACTTAAGTGCAGTTTCTTTTGTAATACATTCTTTTTAGTAAAAATAGTTGACTCTTTACGTATAACAACAAAAATGAATGAAGCAACCAAATTAGTTCTAATAGGACTTTTATTAATAAATATTAGGACGCGTTGGCAAATTTATTTTTAAAATCGGTTCAAATGAGTTCAATGAATCTTGTAAGAATTGTAGAAATATTATTTTTTGTGCAGATCTCGTCTTTAAAGGCAAGCATTGTGCATTGTATTTTACGTTGAGTTTTGTTTATTATATTTGATCCAATTTGTGAGATAATAACGTTTATCACCACCTCATGAATTTACTCGCCTAAAGATTAGACTTCACTTCCGCATTATTAATGTACTCATAACTTATGAGCCATAGATTATTATGATGCAATATTTACGCCTGACATTCTATTTTATATCAACAGCGTTGATTTTTAGCATAATTCATACGTCATTACATTTTCTTAAATATCATTTTAATGTGTTGTACAATTATCAAGTGATATGATAAGTACTGAAAAAAAAGACAGACTATTTTTAAGAAAACAGTTGAATTTGTAAATGTCTTTTGGAATCTAGAAATATTGATGAAGTTTATAAATTAACAACCTGAAACACTTACCCTATTTAAAGTAGGGGATACTAAAAACTATCATAACTATTCTGCTGTAAATGTTTAAGATTTTTAGCTTTTCCTTTTATTTAAGATTTAGTACTTTTAAAAACCTTGTTTAAAACTTTGTATTTATCACAATAGTACAGTATGTTCAGAACATAAAAGAAGGGACCACGATAAAGCAGTGTTAAAAGGGGCTTCTTGGTCATAAAACACTGAGACGGTTATTCGACTCAGAAAACTCCATTATTTGCTTGGTGTATAATAGTTGAAAATATTGTTTCATTCTATAGACTATAACATTTATCATATAATAAATATAACCATACTTTAAATATACATATTACTTTATTAAAACATTTTGTGATTAATCAATTATAAAAAAATATTTTAAATTTCCTGATTCTATTGTTCTTGCAGTAGGTATAAACGTCTTAGATGTTTTTTTAAATTATGATAATACAAGTAATATTATATATATTTTATATTGTTATATAAAAACGTTAAGGTTGAACTTTGTTACCTTGCATGAGTTGGCGTATGAATGTTGTCATCGTAATATGAATAATAATCGGAATTGTCGTTTAAATAAATGTATAGGTACATTAAACTTTAAACGATGCAAAAAATACGTATGCATATTATGATAATACTAATTTTTTTCTCGAATAAATTAAAGTAATAAATAAAATAAGGGAAATGCGCGCGCGAGTTTCCGGGGTACGTAAGACTGTTCCGGGGTACGTAAGACTGTACGGAAGAGTCCGAAAGGGCACCCTTTCGGACTCTTCCGTAACCCCGTCATCGCCATCCCGTTGCCAGATTTGCTGCTACCTGGCCAGAGGCCTCTTCTACACGCTTGGCGCCGTGAATATTAAAAACCATTCACCTGAATGCCGAACAATGGACATGCCCCGATCCATCGTCAGAGCACTCTCACGTGCGACGTATCGCACCCAGCACTGGCCGCTCTCGTGGTTAGTCTTATAAAGAGAGGGATACCGAGAGCAGCGCTCTCGATCCAATTAGCTTCACCTAAGGTGCTGGATTACATTCCAAACTACTGAGCCCCCACGCCGCGACAAGGCCTCGGACTATAATGAATAACATTATCCTGTTCCTTTGGATGAGTATCGGTAGATGAGATTAGTTTTTGAATCATTGAAAAAAAAACTTGATTACTCAGCTCTATTTTTATTAAAGATGAGTATTAAAAACTGTCAAAGAGGCGGCTAATCCCACGCTTTATTACATTACGGTTAGCCGTATTGAATAGCGTATGGCGACGAATACGTTTTGGCGGTTTTTTACTTACGGCGGTTCCCAATATGCAATCTCAATCCGTTTTCAGCTATCTACGGTTGAGTTTTCGATCTAAATATGAGAAAAAGCGTTAGATCGGTGCCCTCTGACGGATAGTTTGCGTTTTCGGATTGCTTATCCCATCTATGGTTTGTATATTGAAACGCTTTTTCTCATATTTAGATCGAAAACTCAACCGTAGATAGCTGAAAACGGATTGAGATTGCATATTGGGAACCGCCGTTAGCCGCATTCAATGCAGCTAAGCGTTGAAGCGCCACATTACAAAACGGCCCTGTTTTTAAAACGGCTAGCCGTAATGTAATACAGCGGATTATACAATCTGTCTGCGACATATAGAATAAAAGAACGTTAATTTATAATTCCATAAATTATATAGCAAGTACAATCAAATATCTTCCGTAAAATATGTACTTTTTGTATGTTTTTCTTAAAAAAATACACACAAATTAACAGCGTCTCAGTATGACGGCTGTATTTCATGTAACCCTGGGGAGAATCATTACAGCAAAATTTATGAAGTGAACTGCTGGTATCGGAATGTGAGCCCTAACGCAAATGTTGACTTTTCATTCATCATATTAATTAACCGTTTTCAATGGAACATTTTTTTAAATAATATTATTCGAGAACAGATTTAGATGCCAACTGAATAGAATAAGGAAAGTATACGAGTATTATTTAATACTAAGTCTCATTAAATAATAAATAAATAAATAAGTAATAAATATTTTCAGGACATTTATACACAGCGCCATCCAAGCTAAGCCGAAGCTTGTGTTATGGCAACTAGATAACGGAATAAATTACATATACATACTTTTCTTTTGTAAATACATACATGCAATATATAGCAGACCCCAGAAAAATACAAACGTAAGTTACAAATATATTTTTCCGGTGTGGGAATCGAACCCACAAAGCAGTTTGTGCTACTACTGCGCCAAGCGATATACAATAACAACTTATTAAGATTAAGATTAAGATTATTTGATGCGTATCTTTTTAAATTATATATACTTTTTTTTCTTTTACGTTATTAGGTTCATAGATAATATGTGTGATTCCTTTAAGGAATACGAGTATATGCAAACACAGAATGCATATAAATACACTCGATTGTCTTAAACTACATAATATGCATAATTTGTGGACGTCATTCTGAATGCATAATATTTTTAATTCAGTAAGTTCGTTGATGAACGATGATTCGATGAATAATTTAAAATGACACAATTCCCGTCATCATACAGATTTTTTAGTGCGCTATATTTGGTAATAAATATATATAATTTAATTCTGATGATATTGTGCCATGCTACTCTTAGCTTTCAAAACTTTTTATATTAAAGGATGATCATTTATTATCTCTTATTTTATGTCTATGAATATCCTTAATTGCATTATTTTATCTATTATGAAAATATACATTTTATACAAAAAATGTTCAATATTATTACATAAAAAAATCATGTATCTTGGCTGAATACGCTTCAATAAACTCGATTATTTGAAGCGGACACAATTACAAGGACCAGTTATTTCTTTAAATGAAAAGCCCATTCAGTGTTTTGTTTTGAAGTCAAATTATTTGTTGATGAACTGTGAATTGTGCCCTATGAATATCCAAGTTTATTCTAGTAAGACTTCACGAATATTTTAATGAGGTATGTATGTAATTAAAAAGATTATGTACCAATGAAATCGATTTCGGTGAAATTCTATTTAAATAATGTCTTCTATCTTGTTTAATTTTTTAAGCATTAGACCTCTTATTATAATTGTAAAATAGAGTAGATAATCTTATAAATATAAGAAAAAATACAATCATATGTTTTAACGCAGAAAGAAGGCGAAGATGAAGAAGATAAACTTTCGTCAATAACAAGCAAATATTATGTATTTTATGTACAGGATTTAAAAGCGATGAACAAATACTCAATTTAGTCTCATGCATGACTATCATTATTATCTTAGTTTGTACAAAATCTGCTTAAATGTTTAATATGATAGTATAATGTTGATGTGCACAAATCCATTTGAAATGGCATTCGCCTGGCCTTTTTGTTTTATTGCAAAGTCTTTAGAGATGTCTGTAAGATTAGATCATGTTATTGTTATTGTACAAAGTGATTTAACTATGTATTTTTGGAGTGGAACATTTTGTATTGCAATTGCAAATGATATTCTACTCAATTTTAATTTTACTCGAAGACATGCAATGCATTAATAGGTCAAGCTGGTTTAACTACATACAATGTTAAAATTAACGCTGATTCGAAAATTTAAATTTATTAAACATATGTGAATAAAGTTTAAAGCCATTACATATTATGTACAATAAAAGGGAGGAGTATGTTAATTCGTAATAATAAATTAAAGGCAGTTTCTGTATATTACGTTTTGCATAATTCACTCAGATAATTTCATAAAACAATACAAAATCCATTAAATAAATATGCGATTTAATCTACAATATATTCACTTCGTGACTATTATTTCAATCTGGTATGTTATCAAGTTTACTGGAACTACAATTCTGAATATAGATTGGAATCATAGCTTTATAGTTTATATACATTTGTATGGTCGCGCCACACGAACGAATAACTTTAACTATAGTAATGTACTTTGATATCGTTATTGTACATGTTGTTATTGTTTGTAATTTTTTGATCTAAACCTGTAATAGAAACATTTAAATCAAATGTCTTTTGTATGTATTACTGCTCGTTACGCCCCCAGCGGTTTCACTTGCAGAACCATTCGTAGCGAAGTTATTTGTCAATGTGTAGATGTTATAACAGAACTGTTCATGAATTGCCATATAAAATAGAGATACTTATTTTAAAATCCGTTTCCTTATGACATAGATTAGGTCGTTCAAACAAACAAACAATAAAGTCTTGGGTATATAATATTATGCTTGATATGTAGATTTCCTTCCAAAAACAAACAAAAAGACAATTCGATGGATAGGTACTTTATATTCATATCCTGTTGTTAAGCAAAAAGTTGCAGACGCTATTTCAGCTGGTATTCGAGTTCGAACATCACAATGGTTAACAATTTAACAAAGGTGTGCGCTAAAATCGGTCAAGTTCAATGACCTGTTCAATGTCAAATGACAAAAAATTGTTGATTGTGGCCAAAATAGATTCAATATCATGTGTCTAGTATGTAAAATGAACATCCACCAACGCATGTCAATGTTTTTTGTTATTATAAAAATGTATGTAAATAATTAACTGAGGTTTTCTTGGGTCGATATCGATAAATAAATACCCACAACTTATATCTACTAACTTGGAACCAAACAGATCATTGAAAAAAAAATATTGCATTATTTTATGACCTTACAAATACAAAATATATTATTTTTCTGTTCTTTTTTTTCTGAGATAATCACTTATTGTAATTAAATGGGACATTTTATGACTAACAATAAATTAAAAAGAAATATGAAATCAAAATGAGTTGTTTTACCTTTACGTAAGTCATTCAATATATATAACAATTGACTTTATTTGAAATCATTTTTACAATAGTAATATACAATAGTTTTAAATTTTAATATAACTAACCTCAATATGGCATATTTTTTGTTACAAAATCTCTTTGTAACTCTATTTAAACGTCCAGACACCATGACGACATCGTCGCCATTGTAATTGATATTTTAAAACTCATGTTATAACCATGACTCGCGATGAACTCTGTTAACGATTTTGAGGATTCATATTTAATGTTAATCAAGAGCGATGGTTTTGTAGGACTTGACAGTTATGACGACACTACGTATTTATGTTTTTTGTTCAAATCAATTTAATATACAAAACATGCTATTCAAGGCATGTTTCGCCGCGATTAATAATTAATTTAATAAATGCTTCATGCATTTATTTCAATTACATTTTAATTTTACGTAATATAGATCATAAAAAGGATGATGGATTTAGAATCGAGGCGCATTGAAATAATTTTGTCCTCAAAATTATTATATTATATTATATGAGTTTCGTAAGTATGGTATGATAATATTCACAATTGACAAATTGATGTTTTTAAAACAAAATAATAAATATAAAAGACGCAAGCTCTAGCTTTCTGAATTAAACACACTCGGATGTATTCAAATTATATTTTGTAGGTACACCATGTACGAGAGCAGCAGAGCAGTCGACCTCGGCGTGCTCTGCCGACCTCATTTGTACATAAGCAAGGATCGTTTCCCGTTTTAAATTAACCTACAGTTGGTTTATCAGCTTTGCATTCACGTAATCTTTTTGAAGCAGACGACGCCTATTGCGGTACGAATAAAGTTTGCATCCCTGTAGTCGGTAATACGTTATGATCAGAAATAAATACGGTGTTTTTTCATAGATTTACTATTTCAAAATATAGCTATGAAATGCGCGGCAGACGCCGTTACCATACATGAGATTTAATTGCGTAATAAAGTGGATTACATAGACAATCGCACAATATAGAATTACTAACTATTTCAACTGATTTTTTTTCTTGGGTAAGGTACGTATAATACAATAAGCGCTCTCTCTTTCCGCCCGAAACGCAATACCCTTTTCAACAAGACGCCATTATTTGATGCTGATTCTCTTTGAAATAGTGATATCACCCCTAGATGCTCCACCGTCAAAAAAACGGGAAACAATTATTGTGAATTAAACGGCCTTTAAATCAATCTTAAGTTTCAGTCTAGACGATAACATTAATTAATGGTCTGATTGATGAATGTTTTGCGTTGGTTATTGAGCAGATTGAACCACCCGCTTTAGAATTGATTTATTGAAAAATTTCATAATATTCAAATTACAAACAGTGCGAAATGTGCTATTTTGATTTATGTAAAGCTGGGTCATACTCATGTATCAATTTTTACTGATGATTAAAAATAAAAATAAATGCTTTGAAGAAGGGGAAAACCCATTTTACCATTCTCAAGTGTGTTATACTCGTATAATGACGTAGCTGCTTAGAATAGATTTCACTTCTGTGTTACGCATTATGGGGTTCATTGAGTATGGATTTTCCAAACTCTAATTTTAAATCAAGGTTACCTAAAGACATCTTAAGCCAAAAAGCGTTTTAAGAATTTTGTGGATAGTATCCAAAAATAATTTTGTATTAATACTTACACAACGTTATGTCGAATAAGTTTTGTTCACAATTATTTCAATTATTTTACAATTTACAAACAACTTTTTGCGACTTTTGTGTTTATATGAGTTTTCTTAAAAATTAAGTATGGAATCTAAATTTCCAGGAACATTATTCGGTTTATAGGCCTAACAATTATATTATGTCAACAAGCGCGCATATAAATTAACAAGGTCGCCTAGCGACGCCATTTTACGCCCTTTAATTGCGACACTTAAATATCGCTCGTGTTTTAATAAAGCCTAGAAGGAGGCTCGTTACCAGAACTGACTAAACTAACGTAAATTTTGTGCTTCGCTAATGAAATTTCCATTTGAACTCGACAATTGTATTAATTCATTGAGGCTTAAACCCCAATCCGAATGTAGATGAAGTCAAATGAAATACAATTTACAATATGAGTTAGGTAGTGTATATTTTCAAAGATAAATCGGGTTTTGGTTAAATATAGCTACTAAACTGCATTTTGTGTAAATTGCATTATAATATATGGAAACGCGGACTACACCAAGAAACTAACAAACGTCATTCGGTTTCCTCCTTTTAGCGGAATTATATGAAAAATATAAATTGTAATTTGGAATTGACTATTTGACGCAAAACTAATGTTAAAGTGCCTATACAAATAAGATATTTTATTCAAGGCATTTGTACTAGATCTATATCATACATAAAAATGATGTAGGCAATTAATTCATTAGACGAGAACGATAATAACTCTTGTTTGCTAAAAGCCTGTCAAGGTGATGTTTAAGAGCATAAATTAAATAAGAGTACATATAAGAATGATTTTGCTTTGTCAGTAACTTCATAGAGATGTTATTAAAATGCAAAAAGACTAGCCAATTGGACTTGGCTCTGCAACGAGAAAAAAAAAATTGATAAATTATAAAAATTAATTAGTAACTTTAAAATTTGAAAGCTGCGCCATTTTCTGGAATCGTAAGTCTGGAAGTCGCGAATCAATCAATCTACATTGAACATTTTGTATTTGAACACCATCACATTTGCCAGACCCGTTTCAAATATTATTGACGTGATCGATATATACATATATAATAAAAACGTAACGAGTCGCTGTCTGTACATGGAAGATATATGAGAAAAAATATTATAGGAGACCTTTATTAATGCAATTGAACCCAAAACAATGATTTTTGGAATTTTTGTCTGTCTGTTTGTTTGTGCACGCTAATTTCAGAAACGGTTCTTTCTATCTAGATGGGGTTTTCAATGATATATTGTGATAAGCTTCACTTAACATTTAGTGTTTGATTCATGGCAATCGGTTGATAAATAAAAATGTTATGGCAATTTAAAGAATCACGTTGAACTTGCTGAACGTTTGTTGGCGCGGGTTAGGCATTTTTTATTATAGGATAATTTGTTTTAGATTAATACGTATAAATAGTTAAAATGATTAAGTTCTTCAACATATTCAAAAATGCTGCCCAAAGTCACTTTACTACGCGGGCGAAGTCGCGGGCACAGCTAGTAGATTACTAAATCTGCTTGTACATAATAATATGATCAAATTCAAATACATAATTATTTTTATATTTTCGCTGTTGTTTATTTATTAATTATATTATTAGAAATTTTATTAACCGTATAATTTAAAAGTCTTATTTTAATAAACTCACAGTAAAAATATTTAACTGAGCCATACACATTCCCGAAAATCCTTAATAATGTAAAATGCTGCAAACGAATATTGTTTTGAAACGATAAATTTAGGCAGACACCGTAATATTAAACGAGGAAATAAAATGTTAGCACCATAATATTCAAATTGTTCTAGAGCTACAACAATAAACATGAAATTTCACGCAATAAAATTTACGAGATAAAATATTCATGAAGCAGTGAAATTCAATAAACTCGTTTTTATATAAGTAGATATATAACGTGAATTAAGTTAAGATGCTGTTATGTAGAGCGTACGTGCACATCTGCAATTAATTGTAACATTGTCAGTTAGTCGAGAACTCTTATAATATAATACGGCTGTATTTTTAAATTAATATACTAATAGCCCAAAGGGATCCTTTTAAATTAAAAAATAAGAAATATTTGATTATCGTTAATACCTTTAGCGGGACGTTTAGTTCGTACGGTTATAATTTAAATTATTCCAATTGTTTAACCAAACAACCAGAATAATAACCATTATTATTATACCTTTTTTATCCTAATGTTATAAAGACGTGTAATGCAAAGTTTGTGATATCGTAAGGAGTATTTCCTGGATGTACTGAATCGTTTAGAAATAAATTTTTTACTAATAGAAAGCCATATTGTTTATGACTGACATGCCCTAGTACTAGACTGACTGAACGAGTATGAAATATAATAAGTTACTAACAGCAGTATAGTTTAGCCGTACGTATATTTAACCGTTAAAACGTATTTAATTTATTAGTACGCGCAAAACAGTCGTAAGCAAAAAGCTCTTTAGAGAAGTAATTTTGAATTAAGGTTATAACATTTCTTGCTATCATTTATATCACGTTTACAAGCGATCAATTGAAATGCCTAGTCAGAAGTAGTTAACCTATTTTAATCTTACAGTCCATTCGAATTGTATTTTCTCTTAAGTCGCTAAAATTTAAAAGAAGGATTGAAATTAATGTTTTTTCAGCGTGTCTGACAGCTTTCAATGTATGTAATTTTAAAATAGTCAGTACTAAATATTCTGTAGAATTTCTTAATATATTTATGCAGACTTAAAAAAAGTCTATCTCTAAGATAGGAACTGGTATTTCCTTAAACTTTATGAACAAATATTATTTTAACAAAACATTTATTTGCTGACGGAAGGGCGTTTACTGCCAATATCGGTCCAAACATTGTTTTCTGTTAGTTCTCTGATAATATATATAAGAGTACCAAATTAATCTGAAAAAATACTTTTCCAAATACCGTGGGACCGTTACAGGACCATAAGCTAAATGCTACACGTAAGCTAAAGCTGGACATAACAAATAACAATGCGAATTCAGGAGACACTTAAAAAGTTTTTCATACTCATTCCCAAAAACACGTGAAATACTTTTACTGTGTTAATTGAATACTTTGCCTCTCTTTTACTATACTACAGTAAATACTATATAAATTTATTCATAATAGGTATATATAAGGAAATAAATAACAAACCAAATAGTGCATAAGTTACGATTGTTAATACCTAACACGGGTATGACACTATTAAATGTAGGTACATACTATTAAGAGGGACCATGAAATACTAAACCATAGTGAATAGTAATTTCTAACATAGGGCTTGCCCAATACGTTCGACGTAATATACAACTCATTGGAAAATCCTATAGTACATTGGATCTTCACCCATCGTACTAACTAAAGAAAACTGAAAATCATCAAGTTCATTGAGCCAAATGTGTGTATTGTTGCAAGTGGTGACTTGTTTCAATCATTTCCAATTAACATATGGGTTTACCCGTAATGCTTGTTAAGACAGTACAGTACAGTTTTTAAGATAGTATTTTTTAATTTCTATAGATTTTTAAAAGCTAACATTTTTTCTATATAAAGTCCATTGAAATGTTCCATGAGCTTTGCATTTTATAGAGAACATGTGGGGGAGGCTCATAATAGCTCCACTTTTTTGTGGGGTCGCCACCCTTGCCATTTTAAAAAACACTTTTTTGCGATATCTCGGATACTATGCGTCTTATAAAAGATGTTCAAACGTATGTTAAACGTAATTATCTTGCCTACTTTTTTCTGTGGGTATCTGTAACTTACGTGTCTTGGCCCTGCGCAGCACTCGTCATTCACATTTCAGTGCTTCGCCGCGCTTTATTCGTGCGTAATTTATTAAAGAAATATCTATTTTAGTTTGAACTATGATATTTATTATTAAAGCAAAGACCTTTATTGTTATGAGACCGTCAGTGAAAAGTCAACGGCAGAACCAATTACATCGGCTTATAGCTGAAGGCGCGTCTTATATTTACTCTCGTAATAATATAATATCGGTATTGAACCGTTCTATGTGCACAAGTGCTTAAGTAATGAATTAAAAACAAACACAGTATTTAGTATTAGTAACAATTCAAATACATTAAAATTATATTCCTTAATTTAATGATAAGCTGCCGTTTTATATTGATGCATAACTACATAAATAATGTTTTATAAAATGAAATACAATATACTATTTGGTATACAGTATTAAGTTCATAAAATATGTTTCAAACGCGTACATGAATGTCACAATTGGATTTAAAATAAATCTAGAATTACAATGGAATCTGATACATGAAATTAGTTATGTTTTTCCAGTGCAATAATGTACCTGATTACCGACTGTGTGGTAAGCACAATATTTACTATATTAAAGCTACATCATAATAATTTGGATGGACTTATACTTATACTTATAATAATTATACTTATGTGTTTATTCACAAGATTGTATGCTATACTAAGTACACATATCCTTATTTAGGCAACAAAAAGGATCGCTTAAATTGTTTGTTTTAACAGCGGTTTGAAAATAAATCAAAAGAGGTTCTCATGTAATCCTTAAATTCGAAGTGTTTATAATCAGTGTCCGAGCTCATTTGAATCTATCATTTTAGCATAGGAATATTAAATTTCTAATATACAATTTTAAGATGCTTAAAAGGGATTTATTTAGATATTTATAACTTGAAATTGTCACCTATTTTGTTGCACTGCAAACATGATGTACCTACCATTTTTTTCGGTTAGTCTATAATCATAAATGTAGGTATATAAAACTTATTAATAATACGTTATCGATAAGGTTCAATCGATTTAAAACGAACTCAAATTGTAAAAATGTCAAGCATTTACAAAATTCACGCACAAAATAAAATTTAAAATAATGTTTCGAAGATATTTGATGTGGGTTGGTTTTTACAACTCCAATCAAAACGGAAACGTATAAGGTTATAGCTAGGAATGATAAATGGTCACTACCACAGCAATTATTACAATATTCGCTTATCTGAGCATCATGACACAATAACATTTAGAAGAGCGTTACTCGTCCGTTACGAGATTAGATTCAAGGCTTCAAGCTATTGTTTGGGGCAACATTCTCCAAAGATGGTCCGATGTAATAGTAGCGATGGCCTTGCTCGAAATATGCGTTAAATGGTATGATAATTATGTGAAGTGGGTAATTTAATTAGCTGAATAAACTGTTACGTAAAAAATAATAAATCCAAAGAATGGAAATATTATGGTTACTTTGAAACTTACACTTTGAAATTTTGTTAAAATAATCTTTAACCTAGAATTGTACAATAATATAATCATTCTTATTTAATGTTTAATATTAACCGATGCCTGAGGCATAGTCGTGTAGGAATTCAATAAGGCCGTCAAATAAAAAACGCTACGACGTTACGTCCTTCTGAACGCAAGACTGCGTTGTGACACTGGTATTGCCATAAATGTTTTTGCCCTTTCATCTTCAAATTATAGACACCATCGCATCTCAAGCATGCTTGAATCGAAAGTGTTTTCAATTATAATGGCATTTTTGTGCCGTGTGCGAGGCACACCCTTTCTTTTCAATTTACCAATTCCCTATCTATACGTAGTTTTTTATGTTAGGGGATTTAAGAGTTTTTTCTGTAATAGCTGTCAACATAGCTACTTAATAGGTCTTATACAAAGTTGCTTATCATTTGGGTGGCGCACGTGAGTCATTTATGATTCAGAATCATGATAATTCCTACGTCATTCGATTCGGGCGATGATAGGCGGACTAAATCGCAAAAACCCATATGAATAAAGTCATTCATTTCCTATTGCTGACTTACATTTAAACAGAAACACTTGTAATGATTACGATATTTATGTTCCATCTTTTTTTATAAAAATAACGCTGCATATAGAAAATGAGTTCAAGAACTTTATTTAAAACTATATTCTTATATGCCTCAGAAAATCATTTTTTATGATTTTAGGATAAGTACTTATTAATACTTATTAGGCACTGAGAGTTACAATGCTGTTGAAACGTACATACGCAATTCTTTGTAGCATTCTGAACACAGATTTAATCACTGCGACGTCATCTAAAACTGCGTAATAAATTGTCGAGAAGCTGCCGCTTTAATTTGTTACCCAATTCTTTGTCAACGCTTAAAGCCGGATAACAGTGACGAAGAGATGGAGTATCACTTTATGTCGCGGTTGTAAACACAAATCGTAAACATGCAAATGATTCTTTGTTACGTTTCGGGACGGTAATGAAGTATTCCTAGAAAGTGAATTATAAACGAAGAATGTCGTGTATTCATTTAAATTAACGGCCTTATATGAAACGGCGTTCTAGTTAACCTAAAATTATTCTAAGTTCATATGAAATTGAAGTTCGTATCCATATTTTATTAACAATGTTCTTTTTGTGTAATCATATTAACTTAATTCATACCAATAGAGTACTTACTAAAAGTAAAAATTGTCTTTTTGAACTCTTGTTTATTGAAACTTACCTTATAATATATGTCCATTTCTATTATGGCTTGTGTGGTAATATAAATAAATGCAAAGCGTCGCGTCGGCTTTCGGTTACGTATACCTACTTATCTTAAAGTAAAGCGCAAGATTGGACGCCGAAGCAAATAGGGAGCAGTTATAAATTATCCTGACAAAACAACTCGCTCAAGTAATAAACATTAATGTGAATATTTCAGGCGTACTCGTTACCTCCCTCCGCAAACTTTATTAATTTCACCAAATAATTTTTGTCAAGTTAAATGTAACGACTAACGACGACGATTTATTTTATTTAGTCAATTAATTTATTTATTACAAAGTTTTCTGTTTTGTTATTTATAGAACTTAGCGTCGAATATTGCAATTGTTTATGAAGTAAAATAAGTTCTATTATTTCTTTTTTGATTTCCTACTTATAGCTTTCTATAAAAGCAAACAAAACACGTTGCTTGTGTACAAAGTATATATTAGAATTTTAATGAGAGACGTTTTTCTAAAGTCCAGGAAAACTCTTGAGACTTGCAAGAGTCATCCGATTTCAGAAAAAGAATTTTACGGTAGAAGTTCCCAGTAAGTAAACGCAACTGTATAAAGTACAATATAAAATACTGGAAAATAAAGTCTATGGAACAAGAACACAACATACTTAGGAAACTTCACTTCAAAATCATTCCATGTTTATATTTCACCATATCAGTAACAACATTGGAATCATTTCGTGTTTCTCGTAAGCATTATATTGAAGTTATTCAAAGTAGAAATACTTTAAGTTCAACAAATAAAATAATATTATTAATTGTAAGGAGGTAGAAGTAATGAACTCAAATTTAAAGTAAAATATATATTTTTTAACCAGGCCAGTATTATTACAAGGCTTATTTCTACCACCGTTTCGTAAGGCTAAAGATACAGATAAAAACCGGCAAGAAACTCTGGTAGTTGCTTTTTTAAAATAAGAAGTACATAATTTACTATTGTTACATAGTATATAAAAGTTCAAGCAGTTATAGAATATCGACACAAAACTTCTTAGGTTTTAAAGGTACCGTTACAATATCAATTAGAATTATTACACTATTTGGCGATGAAACATTATTCAATACGTTGGCACAAAGTTACTTAAAACGATTATCATTTAAATACCAAAAGTATAGCGATACAGAATGTATACAATACGATACAAGAAAACGATTATTTATTCCATGTGAGTATCACATAATTTCGTAAATTTCATCTATTCTTTTGATCCGATCATAATATTATATTCGTGTATAATTCAAAGCAGAAAGTGTTGGATTGTATTCACAAGGTACCACAATGCGCAGTGCAACATGGATGTGCACTCAGTCCCGGCAGCTAAGCCGGCGCGCCGCGCACACTGAATACTAAGCGATCATCAAACTTCTATTCCGATGAATATGCAACGGCCAGATTCTATATTCAAAATAATTGTTTTTGTTTCGTTTTCAAAATGTACCTAAGTAGCTGGATATGTGAATAGTTCATCAGCTTTATAAACTCTATAAAGATTGACGAAAATATTATATATTTGCTCTTATTATTCGTAATTTTGGCATCTTGAAATCAAATAAACTCATAATAATTAAAGCACCTTATTTAACTTCGCTAGTTCCGACTTGCTATCAATGACTATTCAGCCAGGCCTAACTTGAAAATTCACTCAATTTAAAAGCTTCGTAAAAAAATGACAAAATTCATTGTGGATGTTTTTGAAACCTTATTCTATGCGCCGTCACGTTCTTAACACTCGTAGTCTAGTTGTTCTCTTTAAGTCTAGCATTAACACCTACTAGATAGCTACACGAGCAGTGTAGTTATTGATAATTAATATTACATAATCAGCACACATTCATACCATATCAATGACGTAATTAAATAAAAGTTGAACAAAATACAGAATACATTTCAAGTTTCACCTTAAGAAGTTATACTTCTTAAGCGTTAACTTTTCAATTTTGTAAAAAGTCCCACGTAGCCATAGCAGTAGCAGTAGCTTAAAAGTTATTTATGTTATGACTCATACTTTTACCTTTATTTGAAACGCTTCAAACCTGAAATATGCAATAAACAAAACGTATCTATCATTATTTATGGGTATTTCGATCTCACTTATGTTTAATATGTTATGTGATAGTGCAGGGAAATAAAAGACATAGTTCAAATGAATGCAACCCGTGTCAACATTCGATTGTAGCCTCGAGCGTTCGTTACGTGACGCTCATATTCCAGAACTTTTTAACTTTTATGCTACATGTCAAAAATAATAAAAATAAAAATGATATAACCATTTTTTTATAAGCTTTAAATATAATTAAAAAGAACATTTTTCAAACATGTTGGGTCAAGATTTATAAAGGGTAGGTTTATTAATAGATTATTATTACATTTTCCCAATTTATATGCATATTATAATATTTGTATTTTTTATCATCTGCGGTGACCATTTGTTATTACTTAAAGGTTCATCGGAAGCCCGAAGGCGCCAGGCAAATAGATCGGTACGCCTAAACGGAACGGTTGCATTTTCGAAAAAGGTTTTAATTATTATTGTAAAGTTATTATTGTAAAGATATGTTGAAATAAAGATGGTATTGTTGGCAATATATAATTACGGAAGATGGAAAGGATTTATAATGAATATACAATTAAGCGATATGAGCTGTTTAATTTCTATAAAAACCCCTGGCCTTGTAAAAGAATAACATAATATGCCCTTTTATATTGGCGACGAAACATCCTTTAAGATTTGACTAAAACCCTGATGTTTCGTCACGCTCTTCGCGGTGAGCACACAGGCATGTCGATTTATTTTTCCACAAGCACAACATAATACGAGTATATCTTCGTCTCTTCTTCTAGTTCTTAGCTTGCGGCATTGGTCTGTCTCCGTTGGTACACCGCAGAGCGGAAATATGTTTGGTCATATACTAATTATTGTAGTAAAGAAACCTTCACCGAACACCGCAAAGTTATTTAACTTTGTAAAATCCTTTTCCAAAAGTATCGAATGTAAGCAAAAACGAAAAAAATGTTATGTTTACGTGCGGAGCAGTGAACTGTAAAATGCAAATGCTGTGAACCGCTTCTTTTTTTGAATTTTGCTTTTAGGTTTTATTTTGGAAATACTTTTATCTATTTCAAGCGTTTACCTGGATTTGATTGCCATCCAAAGTGTTTACGAAGCGAATACTTTATATGCACCCTTTAATTAACTTTGTATAGGTAAAGGAGAATGCGGAATTTACGAGTAATTGAAAACTTGATACACTACCTTGATACACTTTTTGCGATTGCCGAAAGTAGAATAAAAAAAATTCATTCTAAGTATTGTTTTATTTTAATGATTGAGTTAGTTCAATTAATAACATATATAAAATTAATTTCATTGCTTAGTAATAGAAATGATCCTTGAAAAGTACTATTTTATCGATGTCTATTTTGTTTCAGCTTCCACGAATTTGGTCGGCAAGTTCACTCAAAGTGTTCGTCGCATTGTTCAAGACGTTAAAGACGAGGGTGCCTCTAGTAAGTACCAATTATTTAGCTTTGTAAGTAAAAAAGTTTTTAGTCCAATGATTTCCAGTTATGTATATATAGGTAGATACACCTAGAAAAATGTATAGGAAATTTCAATAGCAAATACCTACTACAATAGTTTGAATTAATTATTTGGCACATTATTACACAACATTAACATTTTAATCAGTTCACCTCATGCTCTTTTGCTGTATTAGAAATTCAAAATACTTAGGATGAATAAGGATGTAGGTTCTTATCATATATCTCATTAAAATAACATTATGGAAATCAAGAAAGTGGGTCATTTAAAAGAACGAATTTAATGGATAATAATAATTAATTGCAAATTAGAGAGAGTGCATGAAAGTAAATAAAATTGTAGGATAACTTCATTGAATCAGTTGGCTGTAAACGCCGCGGCTCTAGATTTTAATGCATTTATGCTTCAAACGCTTATATAAAAGCTCTACTAACTTTAACATTATTAAACTTCGTGTTAAAGGCACTTTGTATTTATAACTACGCTCACATATATTTACACTCACATATATTTTACATTTTGATTTTAAAAATGTATTCTAAAAATTCTTAATTAATATCTAATTAGTACTTTATTATTACAACAATAGCTATACTCAAATAATGTTTGTTACCAGGCGGGCAGACAAAGGAGGAGGTGATAGAAACAAATGAACGACTTCGAGCCGTACGTATTCGTCTGGATGAAAATTACGATACCGCTAAGAAAGCTCTTATTACTCTGATGGCGAGGTACAGTGAGTCAAAATCTCAGAGAAATATATTCACTCGATACGCTCTCCTCAAGGCTATGATAAAGGTATGCTTAGCGTATATTATTAGGTATATTTTGTCTCTAACATATGCGCATTTACCATAATCTGATATGATACATAAATTATACACAAATGTAATTATAATAATGCTATAAACTTAGGTATTGAGATAATTTTGTATTATGAAGTTTAATGTTTTAGATTTGTACTTACATACTCTTATATTTTTTATTTGTCCAAAAATATGTGAAACGCTGTGATAGCTGATCACAGTGTTTCTTTTAATATTTCCGTGGAAAACTGGTTATACAAGTACAACAGCAAGTTTGAATTATTTTTACTTGTTCGAAGCATCTAATAACGAATACAAAATTAAATGTTATAGGTTGCTTATGTTAAGCAGAACCTTAAAAAAACGTGAAATAATAAATCCGGTGAGAGCCTTAAATTTTAATAACAATCAAAACCTAATTTGCCAAAAATATAAAACTTTTGGCATAATATTAAATTAGGTATTTATTGTTCTTCATTACATAGCATAAAACAAAGTCGCTTTCTTCGGCTGTCCCTATGTATGCTTAAATATTTATAGTTATAGGAATCGTTTTCATAATATTTTATTTATCATATGGAGGAAGGTTTATGTGCATACTAGAGGCATAAATATAGGTAAAGCTTAGGACCGCGGCTATATTATATCCATAATAATAACCTTATAACCGGGTAGATTTTTCAAATAATGTCAGCACAAACAAAGACAAAGCTCTACCCTTTTTAAAATTCATCCCCGCTTGCAAATTGATCCTAATACAATCTACCGTATCGTTTTAATTAAACGAGACGTGACTTTCCGTTCTTGCAACTTTTTTACAATAAACTAATTCTAATTAAGCGCAGATGTACTGCTATATAATTGATTCAGGATATATATATACTTTGTGGTTAGATTAGATACTAAGTCTGGAATAAATAACATAAATGCCATTTAAAACTCGGCATAACATTTAAAAGTTTAAGAATTAACTAAAATATATAAGACATATTTAATATAATAAGATAAAAAGTTGAAAATGTAAATAAGGCTTATGTATTTACAACTTGGGAGCAGCAGCTTTTTGCGAGTGAGCGCACTTAGGAAATCGTCATCACTGGTAATTTTAAAAGTACCTTTAAAATATTTTTGCTTCTAGGAGTATAAGTCGTACAATTTATTATTTTCAAAAGCACTTAAATGAAAAAATATTTCATTTACACAATTTTTAAATGTAAAACTTAACCTTACTGCCCAACCAATGGTTTATTACAAAAATAAAGACAAGGTAAATAAAGTACTCGATTCAAAGTTGTAAAATAGATTGTAGATTATAAAACCTTATTCCAATGACATTTTAAATAAAGCATTTATACCAATCCTAAGATAATTATTTTATAAGATGGCTAAATGGTTTTATGCGATACAAAATTGCGCATTGAGTTATTATTTCCTTCAGAACCTATATTATTTCGATTGTGTCATAGTACTAGGCACTACAGAACAGATGCTTAATAGATGCTTGAGATTTCATTTGATTTGACTGGATTACATTGACAATAAACCTTGCTTTTGTACCAGTATCATCGGTTTTCTTATGAATTTAGGATAGAATTAACATGTGGAATGTATGAAAAGCGGATAAAGTTTTAGCGATATTATTTTGATCGATATCCTTAAAAAATATAAAGACAAAGGTTTGCTCATTCCACCCTCCGTTACAGTACAGGCCGTGTAGCTACATTGATCTTATTTTTAATTAAAACTTCACCGTGGCGACCAACTTTAGAGCAGCGACAAAAATTGCAAGCTTTTCCAGCAATAACTATCTCTTGTCACATTATTAATTTTTACTTTATACTTTCTTCTTCGGCTTAACAGAACATCGTATGACAATAGTTTATTAAAAGAATAAATGATCGCTTTAGTTTACAGCAGCTAAATGTCATTGTAATAAGATGCTATAACAAAGTATGTAGTAGGCAAATAATAACTTTAATAAGTTAAAATATTCATTAAGATTCAGTTGGCTAGCCATATTAAAACAAAGGAAATCAGACGAAACAATATAGTATTCGTATCATGGAAACCTATATTCGAAAAGCTTGACGCGAATTTATTAAACGTCTCAAAAAAGGGAGAGGAGGAAACGTGAAAAAGTAACACGTACGAGTACATTATACGTTTTTGTGAATTGACCTCGATTGTCTGTAAATAATAACTGAACGTGACTAGGACACTTATCCTAAACATATATGTTTAGGTTTGATACAAGTAGGTCAACTTTTGTTGTCTTCGATGACCAAAGTTGATGTTACGATATGAACGTTAAAATTCATAAAAACTCAATTTTGTTTAAATGTAATGGTAAAATTGAGAACTAATAGAATAATCATTATCGAAGTTGTCATTTTTGTTGATTTTAATCAAATACAAATTCCTCTTATGATTCTGCTTTTATTTTATTCTAAATAAGCTACTAGGTATATACGATACAATAATGATATGTCGATTTTAATTTATTGAAACTACCAACCAATTAAAAAGAAGCGTAAAACATCAATTATACTATTAACACCATAACAATGTGGCGTTTATAAAACTGGGAATCTTTTAAAAAGGCTTCTTTCGCAAATAGTCTTCTTGACTTCCAATTAGGCAGATGCAATCTCAACCACGACGAATGCTGGATCACGAACGAATCAATCATTCAGTTATTCAAGACGTGACCTTTCAAGACTCGTTGGCACGAAAAGACTGTTCTTACCACATTTATCGGGCTAATCTTTTGTAGTGAACGACAGATGAATATTTGACACTTTTCAATGATTTTTATAAGGTTTAATCATAGAGTCAGTTTTATGTTACAACTGAATATAACATTGTTCTTTTTTTTCTAAAGTAATAATAATATTTACATACACAAGAATTGTAATAATAAATAAACCAAAATGTTTCTTTCAATTCAACAAACAAATCTTTAGAAGATTTAGCCACCATATAATTTTTTATCAAAAATTTGTTGTACTAAATTTATAATTCATTTTGATTTAGTGATACAAAATGGATTTAAAGATGTAGTAGGATGTAAATGTTAAAATAAAAGCAATATCTTATCGGCAAACTATAGCTGCAGGCCAGTGGGCACGCCACGCCAATCTCGATCAATGAAGTCGTTTATTTACGGTTTACATCGGCCAACTGAAAAGCAACATTTATAAAAAAAAAGTACTAAATTCAGACTAAAAATTTAATTGCTAGCGTCTTATAGTTGTTTTCGCACAAATCACATCCTAATAAATTAAGAACTGAAACGATGGTGTAAAGTACACTATTTCTCATTAGTGTTTATTTAATGGCTTATTTCCTTTCGGCTATATCCTTGTATTGTTGATGATTGCATTGAACGTGTTTGCAATTTTCCTTGTTCTTTTTGTCATCTCATTATCCTGTCTTTTTACTTCCTTTACAAACAAAAAGTGCCTCATGTACTTTGAATGGTGAATATCTTGATAACATATGTAGTGAGTTGTGTAAAATTCATGATATCAAATTTCCCAGTATGAATTATACATTCGCAAAATTCTTGAGTACAAAATATACAACACTCCAGAGAAACATTACTTCTATAACAGACGGTAACGGCAGTGACTTCATTGTGATAAAACTATTTCATTTAGACTTTGCTGTACCAAGTTCCGCGCAAATTCTAAACTTTCCACTTCCGTTTTTCAGTGCAGTACACACAACCTTATACAAGTTAGGGAAACGAAATTCAGTCAACCACGTCAAGACAGTATGAACAATACTTTCTCAGTAAATATTGATAGCGCAATAGATTCTCCGTTTGTCCGAAATGTAGTATCTAGTATAGTTGTTTCAATAGCAGCATTTTTAAAAATAGATAATAGGAAATATGCAAAAGCCATTTTCAAACATGACCTATTATTTTATATTTATTTTCGGATTAAATGACGCCAGGAATTATGACCAAATTTATTTTATAATACTTAAACACACAGTGCATTTAAGTCGTGGGGCAAATATATATAAGATGCATTTTTTTTTTAATTTCTTAGAGTAAATACTAGGTTTGCTAAAAGTTCTTGTTAATTATTTTTAAATAATTGATAATATAATGACCAGAACATTTATATTGTTGTGTGATTTTTAAATGACGACGATGTGGTATATTTTTCCTTTTACAATTTTGCATTGACCATATTCCATTGCGATATTTATTTTTCATGAATAGCCTTTTCCTTTATATTGGAGCACTAATTTGACCTTTTTGAAAAATGGAAAATTTGAAATAACTGCAAAAATACAGACAGTCTTATTAAATGTAATTGGTGAATAAAATATAACTAGCATGTATTTAAATAAGCACAATCAGACAAATTGTTTCGCGTCTCAGCCTTAGTCGAGTTGTCAGATGCTAGACGTGATGAAGCGTCTCTCAATAGATTGGTTTCTTATTTATGAAAAGGAACTGACTGAAGGTTGACTGTTGGAATGGAATGGTTTTGTTTTATTTATTATTTGTATATTAAAAAATGTTGACGAATTATCACAGAATTTTAAGAGCTAGCTTTATCAACACCACAAACACCTGTTTTTCGAAGTTTTATGTTCACCACAACAATGTATGTAATAAAAATTTTATCTGTTTA
>JADANM010002527.1:6092508-6158487 GCA_026213755.1 Eurema hecabe
TAAATTGATAAATTTGCGAAAATGTGGCCGTAAAATAATACAATTTCTCTCTCGTTTAGAATCCTACGAAGGTTTATAAATTTCCTAGGAAATTTATAAATTTGCTGTTCTTGTTATCTTCCGGTGACATATCCACTTTTTAAAATTCTGTCACCTTTGTCGACTTTCAAACACAATGAATTAAAAATATAAATAATGTAATAATGCTTTTGAAATTATTTGAGGTAACATTTATAGATGTCACTCAGAGCAAAGATTTTATATCTATACATACATAATAAAAACGTAACGAGTCGCTGTCTGTACATGGAAGATATATGAAAAAAATATTATACATGTACAATGATTTTTGAAATTTTTGTCTGTTTGTTTGTGCACGCTAATCTCAGAAATGGCTTATCCTATCTAGATGGGGTTTTGAATGATATATTGTGGTAAGCTTCACTTAACATTTAGTGTTTAATTCATGTCAATCGGTTGAAAAATAAAAAAGTTATGGCAATTTAAAGAATCACGTTGAACTTGCTGAACGTTTGTTGGCGCGGGTTAGGCATTTTCAAAAATGCTGCCCAAAGTCACTTTTCTACGCGGGCGAAGTCGCGGGCACAGCTAGTATGAAATAAATCTTAAAAAGCGACATCTCTATTCGCATGCAGGAAACTAAAGTATTTAGAGCTATATGAGTCATATATGTAAAGCAAGTTTAACACTATTTTTACAGATGGCGCTATAACATACTTTTTAAAGTATTACCACTTTTTAAAATTCTACCACAATTGTCGACTTTTTAAACAGAATGAATAAAAAATATCTGAAAATATGACATCTTATGTAGTTGTTAGTAAATTCAATTTTATTTAAATTTGAGATATCTAAAAGGGATCAAAAAAAAGTTTCAATTCAAAATTATAAACCGATCAAAAATTAGTTTTATAATTTTGCATTTTACATTTAATGTTTGTTAGTAGTAAATATAAATGAGCTTATTACTTTTTTCAGTGTATATTGTATTCTGAGATACCTACATAATTTTATAATCAAAGAAACGAGACGGCAATAAACAACTGCAAATTAGTTCACCTTTAAAATTTTAGGTATGACAATACATTACAACGCTTCGGTTTGACGTACCGAACATTCATTCAATTCAAGAATCAAGAGTAAAATTCATTCTGCCGTGAGCAGTAGTTGTGGTTAGTGGTGTGTTGCTTATTTTCAAATATGGCGGGAATTCGTCAATATGAAAAGTTCCGTAAAAACTTTTATATTTCTATCTTATGAAAGAAACGTTTATGCAATTGAATAACATTGTCAAGAAACTGTATGGAAAGCTCTAAGACACTGATACATGAAAGCGTACCGGTCAGGATGTCTGTTAATTTGAAGTGGTGGTTACCTGACGTTTTTTGTGTTGTGTGTTGAATGGATGGCGGAATTACGTTTAATTCGCTCTTATTGCGCGGGAATGGATACATAAGTGGTTGGATTCGTTTGGTAATACAATCAAAATGCCTTTCGTGGAACGGGTGATAGAGCCGAAGTTTCTTTCGAGAACTAGTTTGCGGGACGAGAACGGGAAACTCAAAGTTACGGATGAAGAACTTCAGGCTGTGACTAACTGCACGCTGAGTAATGCTCTTCGCCAGCTCGCTTCCCTCGTGCTTCTAGCCGAGGATATATTTAATGAGCTGACATTGCAACTCGAAGGAATCACAGAGCGGTCGAAAGTTGCTCACACTAAAATCGAAAAAATCTCACAGCTCGTCGAAAACTATGACCCGAAGAAAGTGCCAGTCCGTAAGTATTTTAGCAACTTTACTTCATTCCTTTTATACATGGATAAAGGTTCTATTTATTTTAAGTCGAATAATAAGTTGTGGGACGAAGCTCGTTCACGGTAGTAAACATTGAAATTGCTCTATGGTCTACCGTTCCGTGACCTCAATGAGTTTTGACCATAAGGTCTATTTACTTAACTCAAAACTTCAGACTTTATGCAAGCCTATAAATAATTAATGTATTTTTTATTGATCAATTATCATATTTTTAATACTTTACTATGTATATTTGTATTTGGATTAAACTACATACAATTTTTATTACAAAATTAGATACTTTTGTGCTTTATAATTCAAATAAAAAGCAGTAGGTACCTAATAAACAGTAGAATTTATCATATAGTTTAAACTTTTGAGTATCACAGACAGTGAATAAGTATGTACTTATTTCTAATTGGTTTCGTATAAAATACAAAATTCTAAATGCATATATATCAAGTATATGCATAGTTCATTCATGATTATCGGCGGGAAAAATAAATATAAACACGGTTGGCCAGTTTGATTTTAAAATTACTTAGTGTATCTATACAATTAGCGTCGAATTTACCTGTCTTTACTTATCAGTTTTGTTTTTTCTTGATGTCAAACATTCATCTGATATTTTGTGTATTTTGAAAATATAAAAACACATATACTAAGATACGTAACTACCTACTTACAATGTTATTATTCCTAAATTATTATTATCTAGACTATTAACCTTTAATCTCGCGACGCCTAATTTTAATTGAGTACATAGTTATATTGCCAATAAAATGTTCTTATATAATATACAATGAAACAGTAATTGAAGCCACTAATTATTATAATATCGGCAAAATGTTTTATCTAATCGCAAGAAACATTCACCCCACTTAAGTCTTATTATTATAGGTACGTTGTTATTGGATTAGCTTTAGGTACGTTTTAATACAAAGAAATGAAATAAAGTACATCGCTTCTGTATCTCGCTTTATCCATCATATTTGCTATCGTTTTAGTGTTTCTTACAAACGATTGAACTACTATAATGCGTGGTATAAAATGAACGTTTGTAAAGCTCATTACGATGTCTCTTGAGCGTGCCGCCTTACAAAAACGTACCGTGTTGATGCATTTCAGAGCGCTATCTAAAAACCTGTTTGGGCGTTCGAATGGCCCGCAATGGGAAAAAACATCCAGATTCCAATGCGGACCATAAAAACGTCTCGACGCGAGATAATTTCAAGAACATCCAATAATGCAGGCGCGCCGCACGCAGTCTCGCCCGCTCTACTATTTATCTTTGCACTTGAAAGCAGCGATTAGAAATGCTTTCTTACTTTATAGACGAAATTAACTAACTACAGATGCTTTAATTGAGCAATAATAAAGCCGCACTCGTTATTGGCCAGTGTCCCGAAGGCTCTCTACTACCGCTTTACATGGCGTTACATTTATTTCAATTCACGATTGCAATATTATTAGCTCAATAAATAATAATTTCTCTAAGTTCTTGAAAAATATGTTCGTTTGAAGTGAATAAGTAAGTAACGTCGGTCTTATTGGGAATGTAAACAGCGCGATTCATTGCACAACCTTTCACCTGCGATAGCTGGACAGTTGTGACTTGTTAGTTGTCGCATTATGCTGTCCGGTTCATTTGCTATTAGCGACTATTAAACAGCATGTGTGAATATACGTTCCTTCAGTATTAAGTTGCAGACCTTGGATGTTACAATTTACGAATAAATTATAAACATTCGCATTCGGAGATAATTTTAAACAGCGTCCGGCTTGTTTGAAAAGCTTTGGTAACTATACGAAACTTCTATAACAATGACCAGCATTTTGTACGAATCGGTTGTTCAAGATATCGAACAAAAGTCACAAAAGATCTACACCTCGGATTTCCCATGGCTTGCTTGATTTATCTCTTCCGTTGGGATGGTCCATTCACCCTCTTATGTAACGGGGAAGTGACAAATACTTAGTTATATGATGTGTTTCTGAATACTTTTTTGGTTGGACGGAAATTACACATAATGTATGTAATTATCGATTGTGTTTGATATGGCCTTTCTTTTTTATATAATACTTTGATTTAAAAAAAGGAAAACACTCAGAACATAAGCGTTATGAGATCAAATAATAATTTAATTCTATTTGATGACGTCATGGACACGCAGCAACAATACAGTTAATATTTTAATAACATTTTTTCTTTTAGCTCAAGTTACTATCATGTCTTCAAGCATAGCGTGATTATAGTCTTGATAGCTATTAGAAATAAATACGCTATGAGCGGTCTCTAATATGAAGTTGATTACTTTGCAAATAAATTATAAAACTGACAGTTATATTAGATGGCCCAGGTGTAAGATGCAATCAATGATGGCAGCGAAATTGGAAATGCCCTACTTTGTTCGTGGTGAATTTAAAAAGCAACTTTTGTAATATCAAGATAGCAGTGATTAACTTAAAATATCGTAAATCCTTGTTATAAAGATGTTTGTCTGGCTGTCTATCATAATCAGGGGTGATCACCCATACGGGCGCTTCAGTGCGTACTAAGAACAAGGAGGATATAGATTTATATCTACCGCAAAATATATTTTTGATACATAGGATTTGATGTGTATTTTATCTAAAAAACTTAATAGTTCATTAAATATTTCCAAGATTCCGGTTAAGTCGGAACGTAATTATAATTTACCTAAAGAAATATGACGCATTTAATACTTGTCATATAAAGTCATGAATCTCTCACATGGGATATGCAAATGAACGTATGAATGTCCCAGTTAACCCAGAAAATTAGAAATAGTGAATGCACTTTTATGAAGTAAAGGCAATCCTTACTTCATTTAAACGACATTATTACCGCTTTGATATCAAAGAAATCCCCACCTTATACTTTAAATATCGTTATTATTATAATAATAACTTATATATTAATATCGTATCGTATTTTAGTAGCCTATATAGGCTGGATTCAAAACTCCTAAAATATTAGAATAGATGATGCACAACAATTTTCACTAATTTTAAGGTATAAATATTTGCTGAAAATGTATTAACATACAACGCCAATACAAGCAGAATCATATAGGTAGCCACAAGGCGGTGTCGCCTTACGTCCCCAATAATACCTTTCCTCGGACCGGTGTAGTTTTGCAAGCTATAGAATGACTGCAGTCGCTACGTATTAAGTAACTATTCGCTCGTGTAATCGGAATCCTGTCTTAAATCTAATGGCACCGTACTTGCCTAATATGTTGCGCCTAAGTAAATTGAGAAAGTTTAAGCTTAGGAAAGCGATTTTAATGGTAGTTCCTGAAATAATTAAAAAATGTCAAAAAATTCCCCATGACTTTTACTTAAAGCTGGGTCACGGCTTACGAGTCAGTCAATATTATGTTGTTTACCAAGATTATATTTCGCTATTTAAATTTATTATTATTATTTAAAGCTTTAAGAACAATATTCTTGTATCTTTATACTAGAATCTTTAAAGCTTTAAATAATTAATCAATAAGTCATATACGAGTCAAATGTGAATATAAGCCTTCAGCTATTATTCCAATCATAGTTCAACGGTTAGGATTATTGTTCGCAGGATATGCAAATGCAAAGGACCAACTTATTCGATTCCACAAAGTTTTTTGTGAGCAACCAATATTCAAATAAATTTGTGTCATTTTATCACCGTACTTCAAAAGTGAATGAAAGACAAAAACTCCACTTGAGAAGCTCACCCCTCTCTGTCTTTGTGGGAACTTACGACAGGGAATGATTTTTTTACAAGTTCGTAGAATGAAACCCTTCAGGTAGGCGACCCTGGCCTGCAGTGGGCTTTCGACATTTGCAAAAATATGGCTTCATATCAATTACACGGTGTGAATTACAATATTGAAATTAGTAATGTAAGGTATGTGTAATATTTATAGTAGTAGACCATAAATTTTATGTGTATTGGTACTGTAGGTATACACAACTTGTTTTATTTTTACCGTGTATAATATACAATACGATAAATGACAATAGTTTGCTGACTTAAAATTACATATATTATGTAATTTGTAGAGATGGGCCGAGTACTCGGTTGATACTCGGCGTACTCGGCTGGGTTTTTGATACTCGGTACTCGGTCGAATAACTCGGTTAATCTTTGTTATTTGATACCGAGTATATTTTGTTTAAGAAAAGAAATATATTTAGGTAGATATAATTAAAACAAGAGTGCTAACAAACTTTTTAAATTTCTTATCTACTATGACGTGCAACGTGTTACGTGACGTGTCTGTTTGCAAACAATCAAGGAAGTTAGTTTAGAAGGTAGTTGGAAGGTTTGGGCGGGGACCGGGGTGAGGGTTGTATTAACGTGAGCCGACTGTAGTTGAAATATTTAACATTTAGCATTATGTCGCATAATGCGCTCTAGTGCTATACATAATTGGAAAACTAGACCTGTTTGTACTTGTTTAAACGCGAAATGGGAATTTGATTGAACCGAGTTACTCGGCCGAGTACTCGTTTGAAATAAAATTAAGCCGACTAATATTCGGTACTCGTTACTCGGCGCATCTCTAGTAATTTGTAGTTATATCTCTAGTAATTTGTAGTTGATTGATGACAACATTAACGCAGTGTCGCTTTTATTAAATCAAATTCTTTATGTCTATATTAATGTGTGACTTAAAAGTCGAACTATACTTTGAAAATAAAAGGAAAAATAAACAATAGGAATAGTCATCAGCAGTAAACAATAAACTTCACACGAGTATCAAGCGCTCAAAGCACGCATTGTGCCTGATTGCGTCAGCATTGATTAGAATAGTATTTGTGTTGAAATATTAATACTGACACTTATTTTATATTGTACTAAATGTAGATTTAAAAAAGAGCATTTTGCACGACGCGACGGTTGATAAGCAATAGCTACGATTGAGGTTTTACGACTTGGTAC
The DNA here is from genome assembly GCA_026213755.1 of Eurema hecabe. NCBI lineage: Eukaryota > Metazoa > Arthropoda > Insecta > Lepidoptera > Pieridae > Terias > Terias hecabe. Next base: position 6,099,277 of record JADANM010002527.1, read on the forward strand.
CTACTTTATCAGCCAAATCAATTGCATTTATTTTGAATTCTATAAATAATTTTGGTTATTTGTATTTACTTTTGTTGGCTAGCGCTAAATCAAATCTATACCCCCATTAAATGCATTAAAGTGTATACTAATAACTAATGAATTTAATCAAAATCGTTTCAGTGACCTATGAAGCAGTGTCACAGAATATCAGTTCGCTTTGCATCTTCTATATCACTATTCACTAACCATTCCGTATATTGAATGTTATAAAATTAAATAAGTATTTAAAATGTAAATTATAGCAGTTAATGTAAGATATTCTCGTTATTTTAGTTTTAACAAGTTTTTCACATGCAGATACACTCCAAAATTTTACGTCAGTGCATAATTCATCAAGAACACAATAGGTGTTTTAATTTAATGTGATCTATGCAGTGACAATGACCTTAAGAAGCCCACGCTAATTATACCCGCACGTCTTCGAAGACGACTGCCAGACTCTGCTGGTATATCTCAATACTTAACATACCGATACAACGTTACGAGACATAAACGTCTTACAGAATGTAAGTTATGTTATGTAACTCGACGCCGTTTTGTTTCAAGCAATTTTACCCGGAGCTTAAATTGGTTGATAGCGCATCGAACCCCTTTTCATAGGAACAGAAGTTTAAGTAAACCTTTTTTATAATATCTTATATACCATAATATATTATGTTTTACCTATCCATATCACTATTATGGTTTTATTTTGTCAATAGTTTTGACGTATGTTGTCGTGATCGTTTTGCTGGGTAATATTTCCGCAGTTAAACTTATGCTCAAATAGGGAATATCAGAAATTAATAAAGGTAAGGCCACTGTATTGGAAATAATACACTCCGTGATTTAACGAAGCGTGTGATATAATAATTCGGGTAATTCGATAGCAATAAACCGGTAATTTTTCGCATGTAGAGGGAAGAGCAATTTGATTCCTAATAATGTGGGTGTAGGTACATTGTTTCTGTCTTCTATTTCAAAAAATAATTTATAAAATAGTACGTTCTGTGTATTATATCTAAATTTAAATATTAAAATAGCGTGTGACTAACAAAGTTGGTAGACGAAGCCACAAAAAAGGAGGGACGTTCGACAGCTGATCGGAAGTCCCGTCCTTTGTTCCGCTTATAACCATAATGTCGCACGAAGGAGGAAGTGGGGTGATCACCTTCATTAATCAATATTAATACTTAACGAAAACAACTATTGGACAGTAAATAGATGATAAGCAAAAATATTATGTAAAACTATCCTATATTTTATACGGTAGTCACGAATATTTGTTACGCAGCATTGTTTCTTACAAAATATTCGTACGTTCAATGGACACGGGAAAGCTCCATTATTCAATGTATTTGGGCACAATGGTTGCCGCAACGGCGCACGCGCAGCGTGTGATTGTTCGAGATACGGAGGTGGTTTATTCAAAAAATGCTTTTATCGAATACGAATAATATATTTTCATTACGTCCACTCACAAAAGGGCACACCTTTCTGTATTTTCTCGTTTGTAATTACGTAAGTACATATTGTTTTCTTATCTTTTCATTTAACTTTTGTACTAAAATACTTACCAAAGCCCAGTACTTACAATTGTATCCAGTTACATCTACAAAAGTTTACAAAACTGCATTTTTGTAAGATATCACATATATCGTCAGCGTGATAATATATAATTAATTAAAAACAGACATGGGATTGTAGATGAATCAAAGCCGACGAAAGATAACCAAACTTCATTCATGATAACATCGACAAGTGAGCAATATATCTGTAACTTCATCCCTATCCTTATAAATAGAAGTTTCATACTATAATATTAATAAAGTTCTATCAAAACCCTCTTTGGAAACGGCACTGACACTAACGCATCAGCCTTTATAGGCAAAACCCGACATTCTCATCAATATTGCAGACCCCGATTCGATCACTTCATTAATATTACAAACGTATGTGTCTAGCGAATTTCTTGAAACTACTTTTTAGCTCTACTATAAAAGTGTGCACAAATTGACTTTTATAGACAAAATTTATAATGACGAGTTTGCAATGGAAATATTTTTTTTATTTAGTAACAAATATTAATGACTAGTGTAATTCTCTTTAAAAATATTTCCCACGTTTGAACGTGTCTGGCAAATTTGAATTGTAGTTCTTCAAGTTTTTTTAGCTCTACATTAGACAATTTAGTTCGGTCGTGTTTTTTTTTTCGTGTACAGTAACGTGCTCCGTATTCGATCACGCAAGAGGATTGTCCTTGGCCTTGGATAATCTTTACAAAAGATAAATATTTTGTTTGTAGACCGCATATTGTTTTAACATTGGCGACGCTATGACAACCGTATCTAATGCTATTTATTATAAAGAGCATGCAATCTAAAATTTGTCACGAAGAGTGTAATTGTTTTGTGATTATACGGTACAACACTAATGCACCGTACCATAATTTATAAGATAGTTTCATGTTACGATATTATTTGCGGTGTGACAACGAAATATAACGTGAAAATATGTTCTTGATAAGAGCCGATGGTCAATGGTAATGGCTATCATAAACAGCGTTTATGTGGTGCGTGTGAGTTGTATGTTGTAGATGTAGAATACAAGGTCGATATTGAAGTTATTAATAACAGAAACGTTAAAATCTCTTCGTACTTTATTCCTCTTATGAATCATCTTGTTACTATACGCTTTGCTATAAGCGATTACCTTTATGAATTTAACTAATAATATTATTATTTATAAAAATTTTGTCCACGTCCACTGTCCTTTCAAAACGTAATAAGTAGTTTTTATCTCCTTTAAATATCCCATGAATGTTACCTTTCAGTAATAATATAAGATGGGCATGAAATGACCAAGTACTTAAAAGCGGAACGGAGTCTTTACATTGGAGAGAAACACCTGCCTTTTCGCGTTTCAATTGCTATTTATTGCAGGGTGCGAACCCCACTTTTAAATATTCCACGAATGTAACTTTTAATTCGGATAAAATTTTACGCAATATTTTATTATGAGGGAAGTTTTGCCCCTGGTGTACTTTTTGATGTCCCTTTTGCTTGCTTATTAATTAACTATCAATACGAACAGGCATTTTAGAATAATTTAAGAAAGAGCGCCATGAGTAAAACTACATACTCTATCAACTCCATTGTAAACTCAGTTAGCCGTGGAGATAATTGCTTCTAATTGAATTTCGATGTTTGGTCGTACAAACAAACATTAGAATTCTCAAAAATGAGTACCCATGTGTATTATACTATTATGTCACCATTCCCAGAGCCTGTAGGTAATGATTTATTCGTGGCTGCGGCCAACGCCGGTTAACGAACCCTGTCACTGCGCAACTCACCCGTTACTGGTTTTAACTTTCGGCAGACGATATTAACCATGCTCGCTTATTACATTTACCATAAATGATCATGAAATTGCATTCCCACGAAAGGCATCGACAATTTCACAGATTTAATGCATTGTATTAAAGTTTTAAGTAGTTCTGTAGTATTCATAAAGAAACCTTTTACTTCGTAGTTCTTATTCAGTCTGTTAGACATCGTAGCTCAATATTATGATAACCACATTCACATCGATAAGCGTTTAAAAAACTTGATAAATTACCGTTAATCCGTATAGTATAGGAACAGCTGCAAGCCAACAATCAGTGCAGCTTTACACCAAATTATTAAAAGCCATAAAACGAGCCGAATACAGAAGGGTGAGCCCTATTGTCAGCTTTCGTGTCTAAAACTCGCATGATGCTTTTATTATTGCAGACAGGCGATGTTACCTTGATATGCTTTTTATTTCTAGATAAGAGAAATAACTCTTAAATTATGAGGGTATAGCGAACTGTATGACTAGAATTCTACAATATTGTATTTTACCAAACCTGAATACTTAGTCTAATAGTTAGTTGAGATCATTTGTAAGTAGTATGTATTGTATGATCTATGGTTGTTGCAGAGACCTAGAGTTACAGTGATATAGTTCTGGTCAGGTTTTTTCGTGATTCGATCTTTATCTCGTAGAGACTGAGCATTGCGGTCACGCGCAGTCTACCAGAAATTTGTAAAATTAATATTGTTATAACTCACCGCAGATATTGATATTTGTTATTTCTTACCTTAATAACTTTCAGAAATCTATAAAGCTATCTATGTTAAGGCATCTCTGTACATCGTGTGACGTGTCGTTAAACTTTACTTACTGAGTTTGTTGTCAGTGTTCAGTTAAACAAATCTTAAGTTTCACAGTTTATGATAAACAAATTTTGCTTGGTTTGCACATTATCTCCAGTGCAAGAAGAACAGTTAATGATGAGCAAAAAGGCAAATGTCATTGTATGAGTGCAAGAATTCAAATTAACGTATTTATTTAACCCTTGCGAGGTGCGAGCGACCGTTAAAGGTGAAGGCAGGTTATTGCGTCCCCTGACAGTGGCGGCTCACGGCTGTCCCCTCCGTGGAGTGCGACATAGTGGACCGTTAGTCCACCTGCGGCCTGCGCCCAATGAGCCGAACGCGACGTATGCCCAGACGCGTGTTCATAGGTTTTTTGAACTATTCCGGACGAATGTAACACGTAATTTACTTAAATAAGTTTTCAAGTTAATTTTCCAATGGTCAAAGTATTGACCTCTAACACCTAGGCGCTATAATCGATTGCTCGATTTGGCTCGAAAATACGTTTATACAAAAATAAGTAAAGTTTTATTCATTTATGAAAAACGAATGAATTTTTTTATACACAATAATACCATTTGAAATTAACTACTACCAATAATTAAAAACCCAAAGCTTTTTATTTTTTTATATTTCGCAGCATGTATGCTAACCCCTTACAAATGTTTAATTGCGCGTTGTTCTCAAAAAAAAATAGCTAATAATAGGCCAACAGGTGGTCTCATCATAAAAGGGTTCTATTTATTTTTTACATTTAAAACAGGCAAATGAAGTTAAAAGATATCAAAAAACGGTAGTACATTCAAAATTAAATACCGAAGTGCGTCGTTACGTTGAGTATTTTGACTTTATTGTATAAGCCGCCGCTCACGCTCTGTAAAAAATAAAAATATTTATATAAAATGCTATTGAACCGTAATTTCTCCGTTATCGCGGGATACCGGAAACAAAATTACTCAATAAATGTTAGCGGTACAATTCGTACAAATATCTTAAGTAAATTTAAACATGTGTAGGTTGTGTAATGTTGATAATATAATGAAACATTAGTACGTGCGAATGCATGGCGGGTCGATCATTTATCGTAACTCAAACAGCGGGTGATAACTGATATCGATTCGTGCAGCGATCGGATTGCGACATCCGATACCACCAGTAGGCCAGTTCCACAACGTCCACACCGTCTCTAGTCCTACATGAACATTACCAGCGATTTTCAATTACAGAGCATAGTGCGACATTTTAATGAATGTCAAATAAAAACATTTGTTAATTTTCTGGCACTGCACATGTAATTATAAACATCCAGCGAAAGCACTTAGTACTTTTGAGAGATATATAAATGCCGAACTTGATGTAGTTAAAACAATCAACGTTAAGCATTATTTTGCATTATACGGAATAATGCTATATGTAATTAAAAAACTAGATACCTGTAGGGTACAGAAAGATCAACCTAAATGATAAATCCATTTACAGCTCAATATAAAACAGTTGTTCCGTATTTCTTACGCAATCTAATCTTTTATTTATAATTAAAGGTAGGTAACTCAATAGAACCACGCCAAACGAGAAATAGATAGATCAAATAAAAGCGCCAATGATATTATAGCTAGTGGCTTGCCTCGAACGAAGTAGACCTCGCAGCGTTATCGAGCCCAACTAACGAATAACTTTTAAACCTGTTTGTGTTCGAAGAAGAGCATTGGACTAGTTTTTAAAAATATATTGATTGGAATTACACAATCGATATAAACTTAATAAATATAACACTGACATCTTAATCAAAATCGCAATCGTATAATTTGATTCAAATTAGATTTTAGGTAAAAAATTGTGTTTTCAAACAAAAATGTTTTCCCACAAATATTTGGTTCTCGCTATAGTATACTATATCTCTATTCGTCATATTCGTAAAAGTAAATATAGAGTACAGTGCATACCAGTGACCTACTTTTATAAAGATAAATATTGTTTAGTTCATATTCGTTCAGTTCATATTAATCGGAAAATTAAATATCAATTAAATTCTAATGCTATGCTAAAATGTTTAAAGTTCTTAAAATAAACACTCATATAGTTTTGATCTTTTTAAAATATTACCTTTCATTTCTTTCATTGTTTACTAACTTATCACTATCGACCTACTGAATTGGGAAGAGGTTAAGAGAGATGTTCTTTTTAAAAACATCAATTTCTTAACTTAACACAATTATTGTCTGATAATTCCACATCTATCTCATTTCATCGCATGATTTAGTATTAAAGTGTGGTTATTATGAAAGTTGGACAAACATTAACCACATTAGTTTCATAATATTTTACGCTAACCGCCCTGATATTGCTTCGTAATGACTCGTTTCGTACGTTCCTAATTTAGCGCGGTAAGATGACCGGGGAGGAAATCTTTATGATGGATTACTTAAGAGGGCATCGTGTAATGACCTTCGAATATTAATCTTCCGTATAAATTTAGATCCGTTTTATTTTAACTGCAGTGAACGGCGCAACAATTTTAATGACAATCTCGGTAAAGGTTCGTAGGCTTTATTTGCAATAATAACGTAGACATCTGCGGTTGATGATTGATAAACCATTCATTCAATCATTGGGGTCATAAATCACCAATTTATCATTTTGATTAAGGCCAATCGACTTCAGTGAATGGACGTGCATTTTTTTCCCTTTTTGTTTTTAAATGAATCGGAAACAATTTAGATACGCGTGATTGTGTTTGTATACGATGGTATTTTAGTATAAATATCAGAATGTTATAACAGTCCATGTTTTATCTTGTGTACGGAAATATTATGACCCTATAGCATATGGATGACATTGATTGATTCGCATTTAAAGTTTAGAGATTATTAAAAGAAATTCATTATTAAATTATTAAAAGACATTAATAGAAATTCTTTAAAGTTGTTCGTTCTTCAGAAAGGTGTGTTAACGAACAGTAACTTTGACGCTGCAAAATCGGAAAACTTCAGGGCGGTGCATGGCGCTTAGCCAAACTCCTCTTTTGTGATGTAAATACGATTTGATCACGTACAATAGATGTGGGAAGGAGGGTCGCTCAAAACTGAAATATAAACAACTAGGGTTCCATAACCAATAATAATACAGTAGTACCGAGTACTTTCATTTTTAGAAATACATATAAATAAATGTTAAATTATAATAAATGCATGTGGTTACACTTAATATTTTATAAAAGTCATACTCTCCATGGGTATGTTTAGAAATCTATTATTATACAAACATATTAATAAGTAACTTTCATTCTCACCAGTTAAAGGATAAAGTAACGAGCGTAATGAAACAAGTAGTGCCTAGCGGTTTCTCCCACAAAAACCGCTTCTGATGGAGTGGCCATTGTAATTTTATCTAGACATTATTACCATAAAGTTGTATGTAAATCCGTTAAAAGATAAGGAACCATCAAAGAGTAAAAAACACGTCCATTATTACTTTAAACAGGTTATGAGAAGTGTACAAATATTTGAGAAATATGAGTTAGGCAGGTGCCCTACATAGATGATAATTGATAACAATATTATGTGGTCCTCACATATAACGATGATCTATATCTTAACTGCATATGGAACTATAAATTATCAATATATACAATGTCAAATTCATCGTAAGAAACGTCAAACAAAATGTAAGGTATGATTATGTTTTTTGTCCTAACAAAAACAACTGTCAATGACATCAAACAAATGACTACAGAATGAAAACAACTGGAAGATTTAATTGCAAGCTGCACTTAAGCAAGTTCCCGAAGCGTGTGTAATCGACCTAATTCATCGTGTTTATCCCGGCCACAGGCGTGGGTGTAGAGTTTCGAGCATTCGGACGAATACGGAGTACGGAGTGCGGAGTGCGGACAGTGAAAGCATACAGTCAGCGTTCCACATGACGCTTCGTTGAGACCGACACATGACACCTTGGCCTTCAGAACACTATTTCATTTGTACGAGTTTATCTTTTGCACATACGTTATGAGAAAATTTATATACATATATTATTAATGCTGAGTACATTGTATGAAGGATTTTAATGTATTTATTACATCTAAAAATAAGTCGCTAAATGTATTGCTAAAGGCATAACTAACAGGAATTTATATTATTTTTTTATAACATTACTTGAAGTATGAGGGTGATTCTTATGCAGAGAAAGGAGTAACTGGGTATAGAGAGGTATAAGGCAGGATAGGTCCTGCGTGAACAAAGTCACGTCGCGTCGATTATTATATATGCATGCTGTGTAAATCTCTGAAAATTGTACTAAAATACAATTTATTTATTTGCAAACGAAATGTATATCGTGGCTTGAAATATAACTTAATAGTTGAACAACATCTTAATCAAGCTTATATAAGTTGAACTGCCATGTAACGCTAAGTTTAACATTTAACACGTTTTGCACAATAGGTGCAATTGTACCTCCATGGGTATTGAAACGTTTTTAATTAAAGAAGTAATAGAAAGAGTACAATAGACATTAATTGTATCGCCGCAGTAGTTATTTTGATAGTAATAATTGTATTAAATGCACTCAATTCCTTTATGTTGTGTGTATCCCGTCTGATGAAACCTTCTACTGCTACTGTTTCAATATTAAATATATAAAATAAATTTAAATTTAATTGAAATAATTCATTTTTAAAACAAGAAATCTTATTTGATACTCGATATTTAAAACTGCACCCATAATACGAGAAGTTGCATATCTTTTTTTTAATTCATGTGAAATTAAATTATTTTAATATTTTACCTATCATTCATTTCCATCGAATAGTTACTAATTGATAATTAATCAAATTACTTACACTCCAGGTAGTCTCGAGCAATATAATAGTACCGTTTGAATTCTAAACTATTCTTAGATATTTATATAATCATTGTCAAGTTCAATAACCGTATTTGATCGATCACACGCTATATTTCAAGGTCTAAGTTATTTAATGATAAACTTTATTTACATATTATGTAACTCTAAATGTCATTAGCGTTTTAATGACGAATAATGCATCAAAAAAAATCTTAAAATTAGGTTATTGTAACGCGCCATATTAATCTATGTTTGCGAAATATGCTGTTTGAATTCAGTATGAGGCCTAGAATATCTTATCAAAAGACGGTACTACAGTAACAATTGATTAGATAATAATTATAAAATGGTGAAGCAGTATTTCTTATCATTTATGACACTTGCAATTCTTTGAATTTTTCTTTTGTTGCAATGATTTTACACAAAATATCTATTTACTTGAATTATGAACTTTTAACATGGTTAAATATCGAGTAAAATTTACTGTTAAATAAGAAAATATGGGTCAAGACTACCATTGTAACACTTTTCGTTTTTAAAATTTACTTTCATTCCTTAAACAGTAAGACGTGACGAGTATAGACTATAGACACTGTTATAAATAGGAGGTATAACTTATTCAACACTACCGTTTAGGAGTCACGTGCTTACCGTGACATAGAATCATGACAACACACCACTCACCAGACAATTAACCGTGACCAAGTGGACTTGTATGTCCCTAAATAGCTGGGTGCTATACTAGTTTAGATAAAAACCTCCTTTTTCGATACTATAACAATATAATGGACTACTTGTTATTGTCATAATTTCTTGTTAGGTACACTTAATAAAAAAAAATATTTAAATATTTAGCATTACAATACATCTTACCTTATCTACTCATACCTTATCTATTTCATTAGTTTAATGTGTGATCCTTGAATTTAGAACATTACTGACGTTTCCATTTAAAGGAATTTTAAAATTTCTGGCAGACTACTATTATAGTGACTTATGCCGGAATACCAAAACGCAACTTAAATTTAAGTACAACTTAAACCGGTCCGATTTGACAGTTCGCTATACAATTCTGTGAAAATTACGAGACTTAGGACGTGCTTAACTTTAATTTGCGTGTGAGTATTTATTTGTCCTTTAGTTTATTTGTGCAAATGTTGATTCAATGCATATAATTCTTATAAAAGGTAAGTTTATTATCTATTTACAGCGAACAAAAGAGCAAGTAATATTTTATTTTTCAGGTTTCAGGTTTTGTTTCATTATCAAGAGTATGTAAATTATTTGGATATTGTGTTTCACGTCAAAAATGTTAGCTATTAAATACAGCGTTAAAAGTTTGGAACGATGTTCAAAATTGAACAAACCTGTTACTAATTGGATGCGTGCGGGGCGCACCGCGCATGCATGCAACATCAATTTCTTTTAATTTTCAAATATGAATAATGGGAGTTTTTGTTTTCAATTCAATACGGCACAGTTTTCAAAAATACTTTATTCTTAACTTAAATAGTATGACAAAACCTTTAATAGGTATAGGTATATTCTATAACATATATACATAATTAAAATATTTGCAAATTACTCACCTTTACTTTCTAAGTAACACAATCATATCATTTAGTAGAATATTTTCTTTATATGTGTATCATTAACGCGTGATAAAAGCGTATCGTTAAAGTTACCTAAGAGGCTAAGGTGGATAAGGTGGGCCATGTTTGATGGTGTACAGTTATGGAGTGGGCGACCTCTGGCCCATTCATCGACTTTTCCAATACTCCTACGCGTGCTTTGAATTGCCTTATTAGTTTAAATCTTTATCTAATGTTGCGTAACTTGGCTGTGTTAATTCTAAACTTCCGTAATGACTAATTTTAGGGAAATCAATTTTCCATAGTACCTTCGAGAAAGATATGCACCAACAGTAAACTGAAATAATATCTGTTACTCATTTCTTACCGTCCATAAATAAACCAAGTTCTATTTAAACCACATTTACCTACAGATTTTCGTGTTCTTACCGTAAGTAATTATCTCGTTGTCGATTGACAACGTATTCTGTTACGTCTTCAGTTTCAAAATAAAGAATATGTTTATAGCATGTGGCACACGAAAATAGCTTACGTGTTCTTTAGGTAATCGAAGTACACGACATTACACGTGGTAGGTGCGAAGTGAGTTAATACAGACTCCGACGCCCTTCATTATTTTATTTTTAGATATTTATATTTAGGCATAACAATTGAATGTTTGAAAACTCTAATGGTGTCCTTAACATGTTTTGATGACGTTCCCAAGAGACGTGTATTCTTAAGTTGACAGAATAAACAAATTTATCTTTGGTAAACTTTAACCTGAGTTTACTTTAACGAAAAAGCTCACAACTCTGTTATACTACAGCACATTATATGTCATTTGTCTGGTTTAAACAAAATTTTTTGGTATGATATCGTCGACAGAACATTTATATTATTAATTTTATATGTTATATGAATTGTAAAATCATAAATTAAAGTTATTGCATTGGTCTTACGACAATATAATATCCTAGCACGCTACCCAAAAAGTAATATTAGTATGTAAAAAGAAAGTGCGAACACTATTTACAGTTTAAGCATTTTGTACATCATAAAAAGTTAACACCTCGTGTACTTCATTATCATGCGTGTGACGCAAAATGTGTGAAACTCATTCCAACGAGATATGTGTAAGTTTGACTTAAGGTCGAAAATAAACCGGTACAATAAAGTACGTCTCGGATATTGAATTTTCGTTGAAGTCTCTCATAGAAACCAGATATCAATTGCCATCGACCATTCAGACGTGGGTTTAATATGGCTGGATGTATCGTGACATGCACGAAGTGCGATGGACATCATTTACTTAGCTGACTCTACGAATTGTAACGTGTCATGTTTTTTTCTTGGGAAAAAACATGACAAGTTACAATTCTTGTTTGAAATTTTATTTCAGTTTCATTATTACTTAATTTTCTTGTTTGAAATTTTATTTCAGTTTCATTATTGCTTTGTGACTAGTCATTTATATATTTATATTTTATATTATTTAGGTTTTTTGATACTATACTTGCCTACCTAGTAAAATACCTAAACAGCATAACCCACAATAATTTTTGACACAAAAAAATTGTACATTAATTGCAAATTTGGGTTGCAATATCCGACGTCAAACTTTTACTTCTTTACTTCGATTTCTAAATTAATAATAAATGATTTCCAACGAGTTGAGTATGTTTACTAGGCAAGATATAGTAATGGCAGTTTAAGAGCTGAGAACACAAAGTCGGCCGGCGCCTGCGGCTCTCACGTTAGAACAAAACAAACAACCACTGAGATCATATCTCAAAACTTAAAAGCGAACTTGAGACCCAATGGATTACTCAACCGTTCGTGTTCCTACTGAATAATGAGCTTTAAGTAACAATAAATAACGCAATTCATAAACACTTTTGATCAAATACGCTCCGTAAGTGACATATTTTTACAGCTTACTTAATGTGTTTATACTGTTTTAGTCATATGTGACACTTGATATGTTTTCAAACGGATCTTTTTCCGAGGACTGCCAGTTACGACATACAATTATTTAAAAGGGCTACTGAATTTTTATAAAAGTAATTCTAAGTTTTTTATGTCACTTTGTTTCCAAACATTTTGTTTCAATATATAGGTAAATACTTTTATGGCCATTATTGTCACATAAGAGTAGAGTAAAGAAATAAATGTTATATAATTCCGAGTGCCAACAACAGTCCTGTCTTCGAAGTTTGTCATATTAAATCGAGCGTGTATGTTGAATCCCGCATAATCCTACAACACGAATAACAAGCTTAGGGGTTGATGGTAAACAAGGTGGGGGTGTCTGCACGTCCATTATTCCTTATTATAGCACAACATTGACAAATTACCTTAAGGTTAAAGGCATCATCGTTGTCGATGTTTTTTCTTAAATTATTTTTAGTATATACTTACAGAGTTCCTACTGCTGAAAAGGAACTTGTAAATGAAAATATAGTATTCTACTGAACATAGAGAGATTAGATCGCAAGTATCATTGTCTGTACCTAGTATTTTTTGTACTTTTAATACTAGACATTAAGGACAACTTATAGAGGTTGATTTACTGCACTAAGTCTTACCGCTTTCATCACCGCGGTTTCCAATTAAAATAGACTAATTGTCCGGCACTTTGATGTTTCATTAATAGACGAGTACGATGCTGGCTGCGATGGTCATTTGTCTGTTCGCGGTCAATAACCTCGCGAATCCTAGAATAAACAGAACATTACGGTAATACATTTCAATAACTCTTCCGCACTTCCTACTCACTACACCATAATAATGACTTACGGCCGCTGGAGAACTTGACGCAAATAAATCCCGCTTGATGTGGCTTTACTTAATTTATTTGTTTTTCTCTAGCAAAATGATGCTGTTTATGACCTGTGCTCATCAAGTTTAATGGCCCGCATAAAGTTGGATTGACGTTCTCTAGAAACTGCTTCCAATGTTATTCTTACAACACTACTTTATCGGTTACTATAAAGCTAATACTAATGTTCCGAGTAACACGAGTACACATAAGTTTTTCGATAATTAATTTAACCAATGAATTGACAATAGAAAAGAATTGCTTTTTGTGATTTTTCTTGAATTTAATGATTGTTCATTTTCGGTATAAAGTAGGTACTGGCAATTGGAAAATAATTGTACCTTCAAGAATTAAGTTAGGCCTCCAAAAGCGACGTTGAGCAAATTGACTGCCTCAGGCTACAGAGTGCCCCAAATAACGTATAAGACATTATCGGTATTACAGCGTAATGCATTTTAAAAGCCTCTTATAAATAAAATAAAATCATCCCTGGCAGTGCACTCAAGCTGTTAATATGTAATGCTAAAAGCTTATTAGAATAACGGGAATTTGACACGTGTCAAAAACCAAATCTAAATGAACCTGTACATTGTACCCATGTGTGTAATACATTCATTCGTGTATTAATATAAGTACACACTAAATTTAACACAAAAAGTAAACTGACAGATGTAGTTCTTATTAACAAACAAAATAAAACGCCACATGGCAGTGAAGCTTGTCATTCATAGTTTCGCATATGCTTTATAATTTGTGCTATTTTCGGGACCTCGTAGATAAGTGTATTTATGAGATCGATAAAAACTTTGAATGAAGAGTGCGTACGTTATCTATGGGTCAATTGTTTATTGGTTCGTTGTGCTAATTCATTGAATTATGTTGTTTATAAGTACAACAAAATCTTGAAGAACTTATTATTCTTTAAATTATGATCTTTTTTGATCGTAATTAAGTAATATAAATTTTGAATTTAAATAATGTTTCAAAATCATTTTTCTCGTAAGTTAAGGACCTGTCTAAGCAGCTGATCAAGGGTCCAAGTTCGATCTCGTGCATCGTCACACTATTGTTATGAACCCACTTAACACATAAGTACCTACTCTGTTCTCAGTTACAGGATTTAATAAGGACGTTGCGTCTCTATATGTACAATTACAAGATCCTGGCTGTAGCTTGCTTCTAGGAAGTCATTGACAAACTAGTGTTAAAATGTCAAACTAAACAGAATTTATGGAAATTATTCTGTACTAGTCTTTATAAAAAATCATGGTTTAGTGGGCGGGGACCCACAGGTTTAGTGGATTTTAGGTAAAAAAAAATATTTTTAAGAATATTAAAATACCAATTTAATCTGATATATAACTATTATTTGTGGCTTGATCCTACCTAGCGTAAATCATTACGCTTGTATCAACAAGAGCTAATTTATAAAAAAAAAACATAACTGCGTAATACGTTTTATCTAAATTTAAAATAACAATGATAAAACATCTAAACAGACAGTTGCATCTCAACACAATAGATGTACCTCATCGCCACATGGCTCCGAGCGGACAATGTGGAACTCTTTAGAAAGCAAATAATAACCGATTGAAAATGATTGCATGAATAATACACTGATCGGCCAGAACATTTGTATTCACTGCAAGCAACAGCTGGAAAGAGCACGCGTTTACAATTCAAATAATATTTATAACCCTGTATAAATTAATTATTTTTTAAGCAGCTCGTTTAAAACATGCATAATTAATTAGTTTAATGGTTAATTTGAAGGTAATTAGAGGTGTTTTGAGGGACGGCATCGATCGTAATCCGCTCGGTCATTTGTGCGCTGGCGCATCGTTCCTTGTCGTTGCACACGATTAACTGAATGTTTAATAAGTTGTGACTTGAAGCGTCTGAACAAAATTCGTCTATTAAATATGATAAATAATTTTATAAAGTTAAAAAACTATTAAAAATACATTACTTATTGTACATATTGTATCAGATGGGGGTCTTATCGCAACCTCGGTAGAATGTTCATTAGTAATGCTTAGAAAAAATTGTACATCATTAAAATCATTCCTTTTAATAACATAATGATCTTTTAAGACATTGACGCCCATGTAGAAATTTTCATATTGATATTTTTAACGCTTATGAAAACAATATCTTATCATATTAATCGATACCTACCTCAGTAAAAGCACGCTTTTACTTTAACGTTGAAGTTCTTCATAAAACCGTGGTTTCGTTTTTTGATCGACTATAAACCCAAAGGACACTAAGTCGATTACAACAGCCATTAAATCCTTTTATTCTTAATGATTATTAACTTTGAACACGTGCCGGTTTTGGCCGCTACAGACCTGTTTCGAATTTTATAGGCATCATTTTAAGCCCCCCTATGTTGAGATGTGATGAAATTAGCCATCGCACATTACTTAATTTTAGTTTAATAGTTTTGTGATTTGATACGAGGGGCGGTGCATTGCCCAATGTGCACATTGTTGCGCTTATCACGATAACACTCACATTTGATATATATTGCAGATGCTCCCCAGAACAAACGTTCAATTTTTTTTTCCATAAATTAAATACGAGAATCGAGATAAGTGTTAGTTTAGTGGGCCTGTATTGTAATGTGCACAGTTTCACAAAGAAAGTCATATTCTTAATAAATATTGTAATTTGATTTGGTTTAGTATTGGTATCACTGCACAATATTCAATTTAGCAGGCATATGCTCTGGGCATATCATTAAACATCTGTTGGCGATTGTGAATTTGAAAGCCCCGAGGATCGTGACTCGTGAACGATACATTTATCTGCACCCTCTATTTTAATTAGGGTCTATTCACTTATCATTACATTCCAATTCTGTTCGGTTTACATTTTCACGCTAGAATGCACTCGCGCCGACATCGCCACAATGAACCCTCGATCAGTGATTAAAATTAAGTTAGATCCTATTATGCAGTTAGAGGTGAAAGTAGTTAGAATAGCACGAACAATTCCACGTCTAGTAATTTATTCGGCTACTAAACATTACGTTAAGTAAGTGAGTGAAACCACCGGACTAGTTATTAATATAGTTCATAACAAAGCAAACATACATTTATGTTTCTATTGTCAGATTTAAAAATAACATTCACTGTAAACTTTAACGGAGTATACTGTAACAAAATATTTTCACAAACTTCCGCTTTTAACGAAAACAAAATGCACAAACGTCGTATGTAACAACGGGCTGAACATGTCAGTGTTTTCAGTGCCGTCGTCGTAAATAATGCGAAACTCTCGCATGGCTTCGCAATCAATTTAAAAAGGATATTCTTTCAATTATCTAAATTATGGACCGTAACGCTATTTTTTGTAGGAATACTTGTTCCTTTATATTAAAACCGATTTTTTGATCGTTGACAAAAAATATAATGTGTCAAGTTTTATATTTATGTTTATATTAATAAATGTTTTTGTTTTTTTTTTCAGGTAAGTACACTGTAAAGTACTGTTAGTGAAGATTCCTTGTAAGTAGTTGT
The DNA here is from genome assembly GCA_026213755.1 of Eurema hecabe. NCBI lineage: Eukaryota > Metazoa > Arthropoda > Insecta > Lepidoptera > Pieridae > Terias > Terias hecabe. Next base: position 6,116,237 of record JADANM010002527.1, read on the forward strand.
AAGATTTGATGCTGCATATTTAAAACTTCCTTTAACACAGATTACTTTCAAAGTTTCCCTCGTCGCAGCACGTAACTTTTGACTTACTTTATTATTCTCAGTAACTTTAAACTCTTAGAATGATACCTTTTCCGTAGAGGACAGAGTTTGACAAGATAACGAATTCATCGAGTTTAATTAGGGTCTATCTGCTGACCCTTCATTTGTGTCGATGGGCTGCCACGACCCTATTGCGAAACAAATTGCTCTCTGCCGCTCCTTGCCTGTCAGGATAAAAAGCTTTCAAAATGATTATTTCATTCTGTTGTATACGACTCTGAATATTGAGTGCCGCTTTGGATAAATTGTCTTTGTTGATATTCTAGAATGATGTTTGCAAAGTTTAATGGAAGTTCAATATTTAAATGCATTTTCTGCTGTCGTATTCAGTTAGCTGTTGCTTATATTGTTACTTGAATCAATTACATACATTTTTCAATGTGAAAACTGAAAGCTCTTCCGAAAAAGCTATCGTAATAACATTGACATTACATACGTTCATAGTGTAAATAATATTGTAGGTTTATCTCATTGCGCATCAGGTCGAGTCACGAATGTCGGCGTGACTGAAAGGGCACGGTGGAAACGTCCGTCTGTTGGTATATAAATGCCACAAACAAGCAATATCCAAGCCTTACGATGCCATACTGCAAAGTGTATTGTGCCTTCTCACGATAAAACACACAATCTTGATAACGTTTACCATGATAAGTAGGGCTATATCTTTGCAAACTTTACTAGTAATAAATTATTTTTGTAAAAGGAGGCATATTTTCCTGAAATAAAGAAATATATGCATCTATCAATTAACTAAAAAGATTTCAATTCTTTTAGCAAGATTTGTGTTTTAAGACGTCAAATTTATTTCACCTCTAAAAACCTTATAATTTAAAATTGTGTCTAGATAATAATTTACATATATGTATATCATATTAAACATTTACTTTATCAACATACATATTGCTCAGCACTTTCTCCTTAAGTACGTCTACCCTCATTAATACAAGGCTCACCGCTCTTCCAGTTCACGGCTTGCCAGCGAAAGTACGTGTGATGTCAATTAATATTATAAGTACTAACGACAATAAACACACGCATTATATTCCTTAAATACACTTATTGTACCTATAACGTACCTACATAATACCTTAATCGACACGCAGGTGGTCAAACGATGAAGCAGCTTAAGTCCATCTGTCAATCACATTATTATTAAAAGCAGATTAATATTTAGTGACTTAAAATATGACATGGTACTAAGGACATAAGAATAATAAATATCTGTAGGTATATTGGTGCATTTATGATTCAATGACGCTTTAAGATTACAAACCGACTGTTGCACGTATATCTGTGTAGGTTCAGTCATCTCAGATCTTTAATTTGCGAGAATAAATTCCTAGTTGTGATGTAATAGGTATTGATTTTTTTTTGGCAAGACTTCCACTGCAATGAAATTGCGAACATTTCTTCCGGGCACCTAGACTCTCTACTAGTTGATATTTAATATTCTCGTCGAAGTTATGGCTTTGCAAAGTTTTATAAAACTCTCATTAAATTTATAAACTTCAATACTATTAATAAGTATATATATCTTATAAATGTGGATTGACACAATTGAACGTGTTACATAGCATTTGTTTTACATAGCATTAGCAGTTTTTGTCATCTTAGCGGATCTATTTTTTAAATACGTACTTACAAATTGTTAAGTGGAAAGGCCTGCAACATATCCTTTAAATAGATGGTACGATATTATCCTTCCGCAAACCGATATTTTAGTTACATGTCATATGACCCACATACAATAATTAAAAAGGTCTTCAAATCGTTGAAATAAAAGAGCCCCTCGGGCGACCCATTTCTAAATTACTATTGTCTAATAAGGGTTTGACTCAACGTCATCAATTCAATGTTATTCAATTGTTGGCTACTGTTCTATCTCAACCCTGGAGTTATTGATGATATGATCTGTTTCCTACATAAAATTGAATTTACCTGTTAATTTTTACAAACTAAATATAAGTTGTTTCGTTGCATTGTATATTAATCCAGGTTCTAATCTACTTGCATAGGAAATTTGAGCCAAATCTGGTCATTAATTTATGCGTTAAAAAAATATCTCAACATACTCACAAATTTTCGCCATCATAATATTAGTTAGAATAAATACACTTGAAATGATTCCATAAAGCATGGCTTGTACATCGTTCAGCAGGCGGTCCAGTCGTGCTTCGACCCAATGCAACATCTCTATTGTTATATTAATATATAATTTAAATTTACACGCCGATGACTTTTTATATCAAGTCCTTGAACTAACATGTATATATAATAATTTAATTTACGTACACAAGTATTACTTTAGGTGGAATATATTAGTAGATGTTTTATTTCGTACCCAAGACGCAGAATGTATCTTACTTATTATGATACTTAAAAGATATAAATATTTAAAACTAGCGGACCCAGCAGGCTTCGTACTGCTTCAATAAACGTTTGTATGGGAAATAGAAAACGGCTGATATTATGGTTTTCCCGGCAATTATTAGAATTTTTCCTACCTTTTAAACCTTCCCTAGACCTCCACGAACATTTTAAGACCAAGATAAGATAAATCCGTTCAGCCGTTCTCGAGTTTTAGCGAGACTAACGAACAGCAATTCATTTTTATATATATATTTAAATTAAATTAAAATAAATGTTTCCTTTATAGGAAAACGATGTATTTAATGTGTGTAATACGAGTAAATATGATACTATTTACCGTTATATATTTTTTATCCTAAGGATTTTACTACTCATTTCTACTCATTCAAAAAATTATTTAATCAATAAAAGGACTTAATATCATCACGAGTTATATAGGATAGAAACACGACAAAACGAAAAAGAAACTGGGCCTCCGGTGCTCAGGGGTTGTACCAAGACTAATTTTCTTTATATAAACAAATAAATTGAATGAATAAAACAACACAATTTAATGAATCAGTTATTTAATTGTATTGTTTTGTCCATTTTAAATTAAAAGCAGATGATTAAAGATTAGGCTCGCAAATTTTACCTCCTTAACGAGCGACAATCTTTAACTTGGAGATAAGTTATCGCACCATTGTTCGCACGACTTCAAATGTCACCGATGTAAGCCTATTTATACCGCTAAGTACCGGCTGCTGCAAATCACTGTCACACTCTACGTTAATTGATGTAGTTAATTTTCCATACATTTCAAATATACTCGTATCATGGGCGAATTCAATTTCAAATTTATTAGTTACTCCTGAAACATACCTATAGATAGACTTACAATGGCCCAAGCTATTAAACCTGCTTTATCACCTCATACCTAACGACATTCATAATAGCCACGGGCATTATCCCAAATCACGAATTAAAGCCACATTAGTCAGAAATGTTCGAGTATTACCAAAATGATTATGCAAATTTTACTTTTGTCCTAGAAAAGTAAAACGTGATCCATTTTAGATAAACTTTTAATGAATAATATTAAGAAGAGATTAAGAGATTAACAGCCTTCATGTGAAATTCACTATACATCTGCTGGTATTTATACATATTAAATTTACAAAAATAGACAAGATTTAGATTTAAAACATGATTTTTGAATAACGAATGCTAATTCAACCGATTGCGATTTAATATCGCAGCACAATTAAAGTTATTTATGATTTCCGTCATGGAATTTCAAATGAGCAAATCTATCGCGAGCTTGTTCACTAAATCTGGTTTACGGATAGACCATTCTACTTATATGACCTTGCGAGCTTTACCAAATACTGTCAGTGTGGCCTTGGCTCAACGCAGGATGAGGTTAGTCACGCATATGTAAGCTCAGAGAATTAAACTTCCATAATATATTATGAATATGAACTATAAACGTGAAATACAACATTATTTGTAGTTTAATGAATGCAGCATCTCGGTATTCTTTTATTATATACTTCTTTTCATAAATAAAACAATTCTGAACCCATGTATTGTCGATAAATGCGATCCCATAATTCATGAATAACACAAATTTTTACGCAAAATAATGCGGAGAAAGTTGTCTCTCCAAAATTGGATACACATAATAAGGGGAAACAAAAAGTCAGGAAATACGTGTATATATTATGTTCACTTTATCATTAAGCAAAAGGAAAGGAGATCACGGTTATGGTGTTTTTATTTTATACTAGCTGTTGCCCGTCCGCCTGGACTTTCATATAAACTTTGACCCCCCTTCGCCCCTTATAATCCTTTTTTCTAGTTAAAAAGTAGCCTATGTTTTATCTCAGGCTGTAGACCATCTATGTACGAAATTTCATTACAATCGGTTCAGCGGTTTGGCCGTGAAAGCGTAAAATTATAAAAAATTTCAACCCCTCGCGCAACCTTTTAGGGGTTGATTTAAAAAAACAAGTAGCCTGTCCTTCCCCATGCTCTAGACCATTTGTATACCAAATTTCGTTCTAATCGGTTCAGTAGTTTTAGTGTGATGGAAAGACAGACAGAGAGACAGAGTTACTTTCGCATTTATAATATTAGTATGGATTATGAAAATTGGATCATTAAAACAGGCGAAGTCTACAAGGGCTTTAATGGCCCATAGCAAAGTAGCAGCTAGATTCACAAAATTAGCTTTTTATGTATTTTAATTAATTCAATCCTTTATAAGTAAAATATATAGTTGTAATGAGAAAGGATGATAAACTGTTCTGTAAAATTTCTCATACCAAAAACACGTTTTTATTAAGATGATGATGTTGTCTATATACAGACAACTTACCGCGTTAAAAGTCAGCTTTGGCCTATTTAATAATTATAATAAAAGTTATTATTGTATTTACTTCAATTCAGAGTTAATATTGAATATTACTTTGTAACAGAAATTCGTAACTTTAAAGCTTTATATTAAATAACGGGTAAACTTAAAACTTACGATACATTTTAAATTTTTAATTAAATGTTGTAATAAAGGATAAGGAACTTTTAATTTGTCAGTATATCGTTAAATGGCAAATTATATCTCACGATGTCACAGACGTTACTTGTACAGACAATTACAAAAGTATATTGTCACATTCAACACACACAAAACATGCTTAATTAGTTGAATTCACTGTCTTTTGTAAATTACTAATGTAGTGATTATTTCGTCAGTTTACGTAAAAAATATTTTGTACTCGACTGTACCAAGTACTTGGATGGTTTCATTACGATTTAGTGTTGGACTATTCGGACTTCTGAAGTCTTACAATTTGAGTGGAAACATTGTATGATAGTTAATTATGTATTATAAAAGTGACAGTATGTATGGGCTCATTTTAATTACATATACTTCCGTAATTACAAAGTTTACTTTAAGTAAACGTTACGTTATTTTTTAATAGTCTGCTGATTTGCAATCAAATTTGTTATTTTCTTATAAATACGAAGCGTAAAGTTTATGCTGTTTTATCAACAGAGATGCAAAGTGCACTTTAGTTGCGCAAATGTTACGACGTAAAATGTTACTAATTCACCTTTACAACTTAGGTGAGAATATACTGCGTTATAATCCGTATATTATGTATAAGGAAGTTGTGTTACAGTGCCTATAATACTTTCTTAACTACGAATATTAAGTTTATAAGTTTGTTTTATAGCACTGGATTGTTAGTATCAATAAAATTGCTGATTAGATTTACTTTCATTTAACTACGTTACATCAATGAATTAATTTAGGTAAACGTAATAAATCTTTATTATCAAAGTTTATTTCGTTTGATGTAAATCGGAGATGTAATTTATTAATTTCCATTCCAATAATATGATTACAGTTAGTAGTTAAACGAGCCCATAGGACGTAGTGTGGCGAAGCTTGACCTAATTGCGTAACGCCTTTAATTTCCTGCACAAACAATTATCTCCTTGACATTTGACCGCTTTCTTTATGAAATAATTAACTGTTACTTGCATAACATCCTTGTTAGATTATATAATATGGGTAGTTTGTAGCATACCTTCGTGATATTATTTTCTAACTTTTAAACGCACAACATACGAAATTTACCCATATCTTATGTTATTTAATTTAATAAAAAATGCTCATCCACAAATTAATAATAGGTTATACATTTTACGAACGAGTAGAAAAATGTCTACATAGTACATATGTAAGCACGTTCACTCACTAAGATTAAAATGACTCGAAGTAAAGTATAATCATAGTTAAAGAATTTTCATTACTTACAGTTGCGATTTACAGGTACAAAGCGGTTGGCTAGTCTAGTTGCTGTCACGTCGGCTTAGACTAGCGGGCTGGCAAAGGAATTTTCAACCAGAGATTGCTCTCCGAGAAACATTATTTTGCATTTTAAACATTCGTATTGAACGCACGAACTAGTTTGGTTGGAAACCACAGCACTACCTTGACTTATTGAGTATATATTACTTCTAACTTTTCCTACTTCCTAGAACATTGCTATTCTTATCCATGGGCTAACGTGTAGGATATTTTTGAAACTATATTTTATACTTAATTAATATAAAAAAAATAGCTAAAACTAAGAAATCATAAATCAGAATAGCTTTTTAAATACACTAGGAACTATTTCATGCCATAATTATTTAAAGTTTATGATGAAAAATAGTCCTTAAAAAACTGCTGCAGGTTCAACTTTACCTTCGAACACCGAACACGTAAAAGCCAAACACTTTTCAAAGTTCCTTTGTGAAAACGACCATATAGGAACAAAGAAGCTTTCCTTTCGACAGCTTTTGTTTGCAATAGGCATTTTTTTCTAGATCGATATTACTAGGTAAGTTGTTTTACCATTATGTACTATACTGGAAGGAAGAAAGCTTTGCTACACCTATTTTAAATTTACAAATTAATACTAAACATAACTGTATGTGACCTAAAATTAGCGCTCTCAGTCAAAATAAAACAGAAAAGAGTGTATGTCCGTACAGACAATAAATATATTTGAATCGTTTTTTTTATTTAAACAATACTCAAGGGATTGTATAGGTAACAATATTATTGGTATTTGTATAAAACAAATATATGAAACTAATTTTAATACCAACAACGCAACTTTGAAAAAATAAACCTATTGACCCTCATGAAGCTTTTCAATAAGACCCTATTCAAATCAAAGCTGCGCTAAAAATAAAGTGGCAAGAATTACGTAAGTGCGATAAAGTCGGCAACAAATAATCAACTATGATTACCTTATCCAATTTTCTTTTGTACATTTTCTCATTTCTCCATTCCGTGTAATAAGCTAACCGCCCCCTTTTCTATAACTAATAATATCGAGAAAAATAAACAAAGTACTTAAAAAAGCAGGGTTCGTCTTTATTATGCGGTAAAATAATGAGGTTGTATTAAATGCATTTACTTAAATACTACTTCAACTTATACTACATTCCTACATTTCACTGTCATTTAACCAAAATCTCAGAAGGTGAATAATAAAACATTGAAAGCTGGCCAGAGGCAAGTACAAATTGTAATCTTCGTGTTCCATGCTAAGTCGCCGTTTAATAAATTTTCAAAATTGAAGTTTGAGATTGTAGTATCCAATTTAAAAGCACAATTTACATTAATTATGAGATATAATACCTAAACTAAAGATAACCAATAAAAATTTAAAAAATTGTCTATCTGTATAAAACGTCATTCGACAATTTATATAGCTAATAAAATAGTAATTTAACTATACGTAAAAATCTTATTAGCGAATATTAATTTTATTAATTTCATTCTTATAACACCAATAAATAAATAAATTAAATTTAAGTGTAAAGGTTAAACAGTATTTCTTCCCGGCAATATTCTGCAATTACCTATATAAAAAAATGAAGGAACAAGACTGACTATTCATATTTAAAGTATATTTAAGTAAGGATGACAAGTTCGCAATTACGTAAATGCATAAAGATTTACTCAACGATAAATCTCATGAAGTCATTTAGGTTATATTTACTGAGCTCACAGTCGAAATACGTGAGAACATTTTTATGGCTACACATGCATATTACACGACTGTAAGACCTTGAATTTTTATATTGTTATAAGACGACGTTACATTGACTAAAATCAATTATGCTGAAGGTATAAACAATTTTTTAATCTATAGATTAGGTAATTTAAATGTTACAACCAAATTTACTAGTTTATTATCATAATATGTTTCTATTAAAAGCTAATCAGGAAATCCTTAGCCATCATCGACTGTGACAATAAGTATTATTTTTGGTATACATTAGAAGAAACAATAATTCATAACACTTCAATATAAATTATAATGCAATGTATGCTTTTATTTTTTGCCAAGACTTACTCAGTCAAAGAGAGAGAGTGCGTCATGTACCTCTTGTTTTGACATTCAATCAGAAATTATTAGATCCTAACAAGCGCCACGCTCAAAGCATCAATTTTAAAGCCACCCCGTGCGACTGCACGTGATATTAAAAGCTCAACAATGCTCCCAGCGAATTGTTTTGGCTTTACGTTCACATGCTCCAATTTGTAAATCCTGCACGCTAATTGCATAATATATGTATTTTGAAATAAAACACTTGAGTTATCTTGAGAAAAAACGTTACTCCTTCAACTAAAGGCAGACTGCTGAGTCAAAAAACTGTTGGATCTCACAAAATAGTGTTAGCAAAATCATTTTAACATACATAATAAAATAGTTAACGTTTATAATACATATTATTTGGCATATAACTGTAAGATTTTCTTTTTAGTATTGCTTTTATTGTTACCATGTACATATTTCGAAGATTAAGTTTAGTGAAAAATGGATAATACACAAACGACTCTACAGGCAGACAGATCGTATCTGAACACACCGTGACGAGGGGTCAACAACCTTGATTCGTATCCGCTGTGGATTGTATTTTGTCGGTGATTGTTGCAATTTTAACAATGTAATGGTTAACGCTAAATACTTTATACTGGTGTACATTAATAGACTATTGCTTATTATATTTAATTTGACACTACAACCCAAGACTCCTAGAATACATCCACAAGTTTTTTTATTGTTTGTAAAAACCAAAAATGCCTTACAGTATGACTAGTGTATTTTATCCTACTGAGTGACACATAATATATTAAATAGGCCTATGAATAAGCTTATCCCGATTTCAGACCAAGTACAATGGGTTTTGCGTGGCAATTTACATAATTCGAAACCCGCCTTAGAATATGACTCATCACTTTCGGGATGTTTACGAAATAATTATTAACGATATAGTAGCTTAATATCCATAGTGGATGGTTGAATAATATTTACGTAGAATCGGTGTGCACGTGCTACCTATTTTTAACTGAAAACGCTTTTAATTATGCCACACTGTAAACCAACATGACGTGATTAGGTCAGTCAATCTATTATAATTCGACATTTTATAGTATTTCAACGCAATATGGTCTGGCCTCTGACTCGAAGCCTAAAATATTTGTCACCTAACCTAACACCAAGCTGCTCGCGGTTATTACATACATAATAATTACCTATTAGTTTATTTTGAATAATCTAAATGTAATAACTGAATACTATCCATTATTTTGAATATTAGGTAAAAAGTTATAATGTAGCATTTTGTCCAACTCATAAATCCTACAAAGGCAGGTAACGTCTCAATTTGTTCACGCTTCCTGAGTCCCGACATTAAACAGACAGCGTTAAAGACGTTAAAAAGCCAAAGTGTTGAGTCCATGAAGCCTCATTGTTTGGTTCTGACATCGCACATCGGCACTTCAAAGAGTGTGTTCAAACACCGGGTACCGCCAACATCATTGGTGGTTTTCTTTTAACGTACTATTTTCCAGAAACTATAAACAAAATAGTGCTATCTTTGTCAGTTTTATTCCCTTTTAGATTATTTGCTTTATTAATACATACATTACAATATGATGTATAAACATTAATTTTACCTTAATTCTTAAATAATTTACATCTTTCTATAATCTGTTTTAGAATTATTGTACTTATATCTATCTACACCAAAACTGTAAATTAAAAAGTAGGACTACACACTCTTACGACTTACCTGCGAGGTATCCATAAACCCTTTCTAAAATTTTATCAATCCCAATCAAGATACACATTTAATGATTTACATCGTCTCAGCTCGCTCGCCTCGGGGGAATTCTTAGCCAATTCCCTGTGGTATTCATCAATTTTGAATCTGATATGTCATTCTGATGAATTTATTGCGAAATTTATTGAATTACTTAATTCTTTTTTCTTAAGTACCTAACTGAAGGTACATATATAATTACACAATTTATTTAAAAAACCCTATGAGGAGTGGATAAATTGTATGACGGAAAAAATTATCTACTGTGTACATAATGGCAAAGGAGATATTAATTTCAAGTTAGGTTTCCTAGTGGCAAAGGTCATTACACCTCGTGGGATGCTGGTTTGCCGCACCGTACCGTGTTTCCTGAACGGATGCCAAACTAATGATTTATTTACTCGGGATCAAAGACACTTACTAGCATACAATTAATTAAATTGTAAATGTATATAGGTATGTTTACCTAACATAATAATGAATAAACTCCTTCAATATGATTTGTCAGACATATCACATTAAAATTTCTTAAATTTACAATAACATTTAAGATGATGTTAGTTAACCTTACAATCAATGATTAAAATTAAATTGGAGCTTTTTATTTCTGTTTTTCTTCCCACGACATGGACTCGAGTACCGTGCATAATTGAAAATACGCAATAGAACGCATTTCATTGATGTTCACGTTGACGTGAATGTAACGTAAAATAAGGACAGGCCATTCAATACCACACCAACACCGCAAGCGAGGCAATGTAGCGTAAAGCCTCCACTCTCTATTTCCCAATTACTATATGCTCTATTTGTATACACATAAAACCCATATTTCATAAACTGTCAAACAAGATTTGCTTGGATCGAAATGATAATGCCAACCAATATCTAAGGAAGCTTATTGCCTGGTCAATGGCGTTGTATTACTAAAATGCATATATATATTATATAAATATTCAGAAGCGGCGACTTTAAAGCATAATTCAAACTAATTGGTATTTTGAAGGAGGGTGTTTGCGTGACAGTAATAGCAATCGCGATGGCATCGGACGTCGAATATTAATGGATCAATAACGAAATTATGGTGCATACGCTAAAAAAATTACTTTTTAAAGGTATTTCCACCTAGGTACTTAAAATACATGATATTAATGGCTTGTCAGTGTCGTATAATATATTCAAACTTATGTTACTTATGGTTAAGATAGGAAAAATATTTTTTACAATCATATCATACATATATCATGTTATTTCTAAGCTATTTAAATGGGAACCGCCCCATTTAAATATCCGGAAAATCCATTATTCTCCCCTAAATCATAAAACATTTTACCAAATTATAATTACCAGTTTACCGCGTTTCCCTGCAAATTGTATTCAGCTAATGTTGGCAGTCATTAGGAAGACAGGCGCTCTTTTTAGTATAATAATTATTTATTATCCCAGCGTTATAAAGAAAACAAGACCGTTATTGATATAGCGTATTAAAATTGCACCTGCTGACGCGGAGTTGTTCCAAACATGATGAACTATTTACAATTAATCTTACTGTGATTTGCAATAAAATTTGTAATATATGATATTGATATAACATTAAAGGTATTTATTTAGTGGTATTTCAATCCTTAATAATATAATGAAAATGTATGGGTCTATTAGTTATTTCTCATAAAAACTAATTAGGATAAGATTTTTCATGCTGTTAGATTAGACTATAAAGTAACTTATAGGTTATTGGATTAAAAATAACGGAAACTAGATAGTTAAAACTCCGTTTCTCGAATAGTACTAAATAAGCTAACACAACAGTATTGTAATAGATACTTCCAACTTGATAAATTTTTGATGACTTAAATAATGAAATGCACAGAGTTATGATTAGATATATTTCTAGTCATGTGTTATATGTCTTTGTCGTGTGTTGTTAGCAAATAATATTTGTCATAAAATGCACAAACCACAAATTTTACTTCTGAATCGTTCCGGCAATGCCTTCCTTTGTTTTACACAAGTTATGGCTGTCAAACCAACGTCAGTTTTATGCGATGCGGGCTTTACAATGTTATCGTTAGCGAGTAAATAATGGCTCTGCGTAAACGTCATCCAATACTAAAGTTGGATAGCTAAAGTAGCGGGATTTCTTAAGAAGAAGGAGCTGCAACTAATGTCTATCATTCCATATAGGAAGATCCAGTTAGGGAGGTTCAGGGCATTTCGTTTTTGTAGGAATTTTTACTGTGTGATGACCTGTGCTGTGAACTAAAACCGGTACGCTTCCTGCTATGATCCTTAAATGGACCTTGCGACGTTTGATACGGACAATTATCTCGATTCAACTTTTTACACGCCTCTTGAATGAGGCCGTAAGAAGTGGCTAATCGTTATTGCCTTGACTCTAGTGGTCAACGAACCTGCGTGAACAATATGAACGTTTTGCTACTTTGTGTATTGCTTAGACATGTTCGTTTTTTCTTTATTGGTCGTATAGGGGCAAAGGTTATCAATCCAAATTATACAAATCAATTAAAAAGGGTAATCCATACTAATATTATAAATGCGAAAGTAACTCTGTCTGTCTGTCTGTCTTTCGATCACGCACTACTGAACCCATTAGAATAAAATTAGGTACCTACACAGATGGTCTAGAGATCTGGGGAAAGACATAGGCTACTTTATTTTAAATCAACGCCCAAAGGTTGTACGAGGGGTTGAAACTTTTTATAATTTTACGCTTTCACGGCCAAACCGCTGAACCGATTGTAATGAAATTTTATATACAGATGGTTTAGAACCTAAGATAAAACGTAGGCTACTTTTTGACTGGATAAAAAGGCTATAAGGGTGGAAGTCCCCCCCTTCATGAAGGTCAAAGTTTATATAACAGTCCACGCGGATGGAGTCGCGGGCAGCAACTCGTGTTAATATATGTACAAATATCTATGAGTATTTAAGAAGAGTAATACAAATTTATGTAGATAACACTAACTCATTTGAATTATATTATGTTATATTCTACGTTGATTTCGTTCTATGCATTTCTGTGCAAATCCCTTGGTAATTTATCCATATCAAACACAAATAAACATTAATAACCCTCAGTAGTAAAGCGTATCTTCGTTGCGCAGTAATATCATAAATTCTTTGAACGAGTACCGCTCGCTAACTCCTCTTATTTTACCGCTCCAACACTTCGCGTCCAATAATTAAAACATATATTAGCATCGAACGCCTTGCAAAATGAGCGTGTACTCGGCTCCAAAATATATATTATATTTTAGAAGCAATCACGATGACAATCTTTTACGTGGATTAATCTTACTTGATTGGAGAAGTTATTGCGTAAATCGTAGGTTACAATTTTGTTTTATGGTCGCTGTGGCGTTAAATATAAGGTGGCATCACCTTCCGCCTCGAGCTGTATACTCACTTGTGGATATTATTTTAACCATTAAGTACGTTTAATAGTTCATTATTAAAGTAATGTTACGCGCCTATCCATTTCGAAGTTACGCGGCTCATAACTTAAGTAAATGCCGTAATGGGCGTGCCTAAATTAAAGTATATCACTTTGTTGGAAAGTATAGGCCGCTGTGACACGCAGTTGTGGACGTAACTAGAGCACCGTTTCCTTAAGCTTATCTGGGACATCTTGTTTTCGTTTTCATTGTTTTCTTTTACTTCCAACCTTATCCGCCATATTTTATGCACGCCCAGTTTTAGATAAGAACCTGGAACAAGTTGACACAATCCTGTCAAACTTGTTTTGATGTAAGTAATTATTATGCCTATAGAAATTACATCTGGTGTTCTGTCATCGGGTTAAGCTCTTAATTAATATATAATACATACTTTATTAGCAAGTTTTTAATATTGGAATATGGACCTTTTTTAATTAACGTGTTTTAAATATTTTTTTCATAGTTCCTTTCATTATAATGATAAAAATCGAGATATATACATGCTCAAAGGATTTGTTCATTATGTTTAAAACTTCAGAAATACCGAAGTTTTCTTTTCACCAGATACCAAACGACCGGAAAGATGTCCAAAAGCGATCGAACCCTAACGTAATATCTTTAAACGCTCGACACGTCCTACCCTATACTAAATCTTTACAGTAATAAAAACTTCTTCTTTACTACCCTCTATTTAATTTAAACCTATTTGAAGAAAAAGACAAACTAAAAAAAAATATCTGTTCAGTAAAATTGCCTCTGTTCAAAAAAAATCATCACCATCTTATTGATGAGATAAACTTTTTACTGTATACCTATAATATCTATAATACAATTTTTTCTTAGGTTATCCAATAAGGCCTTACGGGAAATGTAAATGGTGATGGTTGCGTAAGGGGACCGCCATAATTTTATCCAAAAGCCATGTTGAAGTGATAACTCTCACACATATGTGACCGACCATAATCGTACCAAAACCAACGACCGTACCCTTTTGGCAATTGCCTTCAGCGTTCTGTGGGTAACGTTAAGCTTTACCAAATTTCAAAAAAGGTTTCGGATTTGTTTTGCAAGTTTCGGAAATAAAATGTTATTTATATAGAAATCTTATGACTTCTATCTAAGACACCTAAATTATACAAATATATACTAATACTGGATGTAGCTAAATATTTTATATTTGATAAACTTAGTTATTTACTGTAAAACTTATTAAGTTGTTATAAAAATTGTATTTGTTTTATTATTATCATTATTGTAGCGAAGATATTTTACGTTGTATTTCGGATATTTATTTTTTATCTTTTAGAATTGAAACAATACATTTTCTATAACGTTAATACTAATAGCTACATAGAAAAAAGTACAACCACACAATAATATTCTTTGTTACAGACAATGTTCATTACATTCAAACATCAACGTTAGGCGCTCATAATGAGAGTTTCACTATTTTCCTGTTGACAACGACCGATAATGACATATGAGCGAACACCATCCTTTAATTACCAAGAGATTTCCATTGAAAGATTCTCGAGACATTAGTATGGCAATTCCCAGACGATCCCGAAATATACTTCACTGCGGCGAATGACTCACTAGAAATATGCTTGCATTCAAGAATGTCACATACGTCGCATTCGTTGCTCGTCCTTAATTTCGAGTCTGCAAAATTTCTACATACCATATCAGCAACCATTGTTACTAGGAGTGATAACATATTATACTGTAAAAATTGTCGCGATAAAAGCAATTTTTAGAGGTGACAAGAACAAAACAAAAATATAAACATTTGAAACTAAACATACTTTATCTTTTCCGTCAAAGAAACAATTGTATGTTGTTAAAAAACGTAATTCAGTAGGGATACTTTAGTAAGAAAAGAAAACCTAAACTTCACGTTTTCAAGCCAGGCTTGATTTAACTAATCCTTGTAACAGGATATCACTTGGAAGACCTATGGAGGCTTCTTTATGTCTGTATTTAAAAAGAAACCCTAACTACATAGAATTTTAGAAAATCTTATAAGTTATAAAGATGCGTGAGGTGCAGTTTTGTGCTTATTAGTATTCAATTTATAGTTATCCAATTAAACGTTGGAGTCAATTTATACATTAATATAGGATTTAGAAAATGCGCATTGTCGGAATTTAGTGTATATTACATATTTTAAATATATAATAGGTACACACTATTATACAATATTAGTGTATTGTAAAAGTATGTAAGAATATCCTGCAAAAAGAGGATAGATTTAACTATATATTTAACTCTAATCTTAAATTGCGTTACGTTTTACATCAAACAAGTTTTCGCAGATCTACTCCCTGATAATATAGTGGCCTTGGATGCCCTTTTCAAAGTCGTGACCGAGTAGAACCTTAGTGCAAACAATAAGTATTCTGGGTAACACAGAAAGAAATCACAATTTAAATCTGTCTATATTGCAACGCAATTATTAAGAAAGTAAATTTCGATTATCAATTTTAAAGCTTTGATAGGTATATACGATATCACAATTTTATTAAGTTTTATTCATTTACTCATAATATGTTCAATTACGTTCTTGTAATTCATATAACAAGTTAATTAATTAAAAGAAAACAATTGAAACGGGAACGCGACAAAAGCGTATTGTGTAAAATTCTGATGAAGATGTTTTAAGCAATACTTATTGTATCTGACAATACGTGTTTCAATTTACAATAACACTAGACTACATTGTGTCATCGAAATCAATTTATATACTAGTTAATCTATCGTAATAGGACATTATGCCTCTCTTTGTTCATTGGTAAAAGGATAATATAAACCTCTGAACTTATATGCAATAAGTTTTTTATTTGCAGAATCAATTATCGTAAAGAACTATTTATATAGCTATCTACTATCTATCCTTGCAATCAAAGGAAGTTCGAACTATTTTATCTACATCGGTAGAATTTTAATTACTCACAGTCTATGTCAATATATTGTGCATACTTTATAAAAATCATACAGGTATGCCTCCCACGTCGTCTTGATTTGTGATCCGGAGATGGCGAAGGCCGCTTCACAATACCTTTAGCTCACTTATTTCTTATTGCGAACCAGTACTATTCAATCTTATTATCTGTTTTATATGGAACTAGTTTCCGCGGCCGGTCCTCTCGCATGCTTTTCAGAGGGGAATTCAATGAGGAATTCTATTATGCCTTGTTTCCAGATAACCAATATTGAATCGGTGTGTGTGTATATATATATATATATATATATATATACCTAGCCCATATTAATATAAAATTTCAGTTTTTGCTTGTAATTAAGGTCGAAATATGTATTAAAATGAAACCTTCTTTATTTAACCAAAATATTTTTTTAAATGTACTTACTACGTGTAAGTTACTCGACATAAACGGAATGTCTTAAATTTATGCGCTTTACTACGACTGCTTCGGAATGCCGGTACAACCAGGTCGTAGCAACACACTCGCCTCACCTGTTTCAAATTTTTGTATTTAAAACCGTTTATTCAAATGTGAAGTAATATAAATGAATGTTAAAGCTTAAAAGACAGCTGATTTTCGGCTTATTAATTATTCTGCATGTAATAACATGCCGAAATTCTTAAATAATGTACAAGTTTGTTATATTATTATTTAGTAGTCAAAAGTATCAAAGACACATTTTTTCAAACAACAGTTTTTATTTCGCCCTCGTTGTTATCGTTGATATGAAATTAAACTTAAAACTGTAGACACATTGAAACTATTGTTATCTTAAAGAGATGAAACAAAGAGATGGTTTCATATAATGTTTAAATTATACGATTAAAAACACGCGACCGAAACACAATATTGTTAAACATCCTGTGAGAAAGTGTGTCCTAATAGCTGCAAATTGAGGCTGTAATTTGTGTTCATTATTTCGAATTCAAAGACATTCATTCACGAAACAAATCAATTCAATGGATCTTGTGATGGAAGTTTTACATTGTGAAAGGAATAGAATTCAGAAATAAGAAAATAGAATTTAGATACGAATCATCAGGCTATTAAATTTTCTTTCTATTTCTTATTTTGAACACTATATATAGGTACTTATAATTCTTTAAATATTTATTACAAAATAATAAAGAATTGCCTAAAAATGCGAGTTAATCGTTTATTTAACATTTCTTCTATACTTGTTTCAGCGGAGGGAAGCCTGTCTGACTTTGCTGTTTGCAAAATCCACTACACGGCTAGTAATCCCCTCAAAAAAGAGTTATTTACCCCGGATACAAGGTAAAAATTAATTGTTCTTAGAAAAAACAGAAATTTAATATTAAATGCTTAGACTAACAATCTTAGTATAAATCTTCTAAACGTAATATAAATTACTTTACCTAACCTCAATGGCGTAACGAGTTGTGATAACCTGATTTCCGCAGCGTTCTATTGTTTAACACTATAAAACTCTTAACACATACGAATTGTATTACAAAGTACATACATCATACTACATTCCAGGCCCGCGAGCTTACGCAAGTTGTACGAGAAAGCCACCACCGATCGTCTCTCAGCTTCGATACTCGATCAACTCCGTAAAGATTCTCAATACTCATCGTTCTTACAATGCACTCCAGTGCTAACTGCAAGAAGGCGAAGAGTGTATCAAAAAGTGGACGATATCGAAACTCGAATCGTAAGTATTACAATTCTTGTTTATCAAGGAATTATTTGATTATTTTTAACTTTAAATATATTTAGCTACATAATATGAACATTGTGACCAATGTACGTTTAACTCCTATATAACTTTGTATAAATCTCTCCATATAGCCTTCAGTAGTTGAACAGCTTCGGAAATGGACATCGCGTGAAGCTGTAGGCGACGTGACAGCTCTCCCGGACGCCTCTATAAGGATAGTGAGCGGGGTCACGTTGACGCCTGATGAGCTCTCTGAATGCGGCTCCGGAGACGATGAGCCCATTGATCATCAATTACCAAGCCCGGAAGAACAATTACGTGTAATCGCTTCTAAGTGAGTAAACCTGAACAAATAGTAAATTATATTTTTTATATGTAAAATTTATTTTGAAAGTACTTTAGACTATATTATGTACTTACATATATTTTAGTTAGATATTTGAAACCTTACTAATACCTCCACGATTAACTTTCAGATTCCCCCCAGAGCTTGTGGCCATTGATACTTCTGGAAAGTTCTTTGACAGAATGTGTAGTTCCAGAAAATCTCTGCACTTAGAGATTAGCACTGGAGAAACGGACACTGTAAAGCGACGGACTCGCACCAGAAAACCACGGGGTAAAAGACGAAACACCATTTCGGGCACTGATCAGAAAGAGCTTAGAGAGGCTATAGCTGGGTAAGCTTTTAGTCTGCACTGAATTTTGAAAGTTACATTATCTATTCTGGTATCAGTAATAATAACAGACAATCCTTGATATAATTATAGATAATGTAATTTTACCTTAACCCAATTTCGTAATAATAAAGCACAGTATCGTGTGAAAAGCTTAATTTTAATTTGAAACTTGAGCACCTTAACCTGTCAATAATATTATTCGTGCTTTGTGAATACATAATTTATGTTGTCTTTGTTTATCTGTCTTTAATATTTAACAACTTGTTTTAAAAATATTTGTGCACTAAAACTTCAAGTAGTGCAGAATTCATAAACCCTCGTTATAGTTTTTCTTAAAAAGAATTCAGCTGTAACAAGACTAAGCCGAGTTCTATTAAGTTTTCACTCATTTTTGTCTTTCGCGTATGACTAATGCTTTGCTTGGTTTGTTTATCATAGTGATACACCAAGCGCTCTGGCTTCTGAAGATGTTGAAGACAGCACTGTTATAAGATCACAATCAAGCGATTTACTTAAGAAAAGTCCAATAGATCCAGTTATAAAGAAAAGTCATTTCAATAGTTTAAAACAGTGGGGGAAAAATCGATTTAAACTAATTGGAAGATCTCCGAGTGCCAGCAGAGATAATGTCAAAGATACGTCAAAGCTTGAAATAAGCCGGGAATCTATGTCACCTTCAATCGTTGACGACAATATAGAAACCACCGTCACAATGAGAAAAAAGCGATCCAATGAAGAAGACAGAAGAACGCATCAAAGATGCGCTTCTTATTCATCGTCGGAAAAGAGCATAGGTATTCCGTCTAGTGTTCCCACCGCTACGATTAAAAATGGTGTTAAATTAAGAGGTACTTCGTCGCAGAGAAGACTAAGACGAACCGCTGGAATTAATAAAGAAGAACCGCATTCATCAAGTGGAAACTGGTCAGCAAGTTCAGAATCGGGTCGCACCAGTATAGGTTCGGAAATCACAACCACAACTGTTCCACCTAAAAGTACTACATCAGCTGCAACGTCAAATAATTCTCTTAATTTTCATCATGGTCCACCTAGTTCTATAATCAGTAGAAGAAGATTTCTCAACACGTCTGGTTCTGGTAGCGTTACAAGCGAAGGTACATTAACACCAGATATTATTCACGACTTACATGAAGACATAGAAACCAGCTCAGAATTTTCTTGTGATACTGAAGGATATTACACATCATTTCATATGGATTCTGGACTTAAAACTCTTAAGGAAGAAGAAATAT
The DNA here is from genome assembly GCA_026213755.1 of Eurema hecabe. Taxonomy (NCBI): domain Eukaryota; kingdom Metazoa; phylum Arthropoda; class Insecta; order Lepidoptera; family Pieridae; genus Terias; species Terias hecabe. Next base: position 6,136,418 of record JADANM010002527.1, read on the forward strand.
CACCAAGTACGCCCCTACATACTTCCACTGCTTTGTCTTCGAATTCTTCTAATAGTCAAAACTTAACCGTAGAAAACGAATATGAATTGTTTGGTAAAGGATCAACGAGCACAACGACAAGTTCCGCTGGAACTGTATGCACGACTTTAATGGCAGCTGGAAGTGAGAGATCTTTAGCAATAGCTGGACCAACAGTTCCTGAACGTAAGAGTTCGCTTGCAAAACAAAATCGAAGTAGGGGCAACAATGTACAAAGTGCAAACGCGAGCTTAGACAGAGGATCCAACACATTTAGTAAATCTCCTTACAGTACCCTGCGCTATAATGCGATGCGTTCGTATGCTGATAAACATATTTATAACCAATCATCGCCAGACATAAATAGAGAAATAAATTCTACCGTGACAATAACCAAGAATGTCGGTAATCATCGTGAAATAACTGCCGTAGCTGAAGTGCACACAGAAACAGAAATTGAGTGCGCAAAGAAAAGTACAGGATCTAGTTCGCCCGATTCTGGTCACAATACATCGAGCTCGCCAATTGAAGACTCTGTTTCCAGTGCTCATGGTAAAAATAGTCTTTCTGAGCAAGATTACTCCGAATCGTCGGACCTTGAAGGGACTGATAGAATAGAAAGAATAAGGTATAAAACTACTATAAACAGTTCCAGGATTCCTTCAATGTGTGTTATAACACCCACGAATTCCGATGACGAGGGTGACTATAAGAAAAAAGAATCAAATAAAAATAATATTCCTGACAAATGCCTCGATCAAGTCATTAGATCGCAAAGTAGACCGAAATTAGATTTACCATCAGATGAAAGAAAAACAGATAGTAAAACAAGTGAAATTACTAGAACCAACAAATCTCAAAATCAGAACTCCATCAAATCATCACTACAGCCCTTTAATAGTTTCATGTGCAAATTAAAGGGAGTCTTGCCACATAAATTATCTTCCAAAAAGTCACCTATTCTAAAAGAAGAAAGCAAATTTGAAGATTACCTTGATACGGGTGATTATGTTACAATAGCTGATGTTAAAAACAACAACCAAAAAACTTGTTTCAACAAAGGAAATTACGTCAATAATGATGTTATTGGGAAAAATCTTCAGGCAATTCTGTCTGGAAAACCCGAAACTGAATATGTCTCATTAAATGAACTTCCTAATTGTCTAACTGGCAGTAAAGATTACCTAGACCAAAACGTAGAAGAAAAACAATTAACAGCTGTAGAAGAAATGCAAAAAAGAGGAGCTAAAGTCACTTTAGACTCCCAAGGTCAAGTCATATTTTCATCTGACACTTTAAAAAGAAGAAAAGGGGCTCACACGACCTTTGAACCTGGACCATTTGTACAAGAAATATCTCCCACCATGCGTGTTATTAAACGTGAAAATGCTGATATCATTACAGTTCCAGACGAAACAGATTATTCGCACCAACAGCAGCCGTCAAGTAAACCAACATCACCGCAATTAGGCAAAATGATTATCAAAGCTCCCTCAGAACCAAACGGACCTGTAACTGCGGAATTTGTAACATTACCCCCACCAAAACCAAGTACAATAATCACTGCTACACCAGTCACTGAAAAGCCTACTCTTACCAATAATCATACGTCCATACCTAAACAAAATTCCGACCTTCCCCGAATTGTAGAAGCTATAACAAGAACTGGGGCTTATGTAAATATACACGATGCAGAGGGTGTCGGCTTATCTCCAACAAAAGATGATACGACAGGTAAGCATCCATGTTCAGAATTATCGAACGATGTCACCCGTGACATAGTAAATAATAAAAGCTCGGATAGTATAGTCGAATATATAACCCCGTTTGTACCCAATTTTCAAACCCCCATAATAAAGTCTATATGTGATTCTGATATAAATAAGTTAGGTAATGGAAAGGTAGCAGAAGTAATGAAATTATTTATGAACAAAACTCACAATGAACTTAAGAAATCACAAACTTTTGATAATGGAGTAACAATAAATACCAAGTATTTCAATAATAAAATTAAGCGTAGCGATAGTTATAAACTAGCAAATTCCCCATTAATGCCATTAAAAAAATTTTTAAAATTTGATAGCTTTGGTTCCAGTCCTAAGAAAGTAAATTCATTCGAAATGATCCAAGCTGAAATAAATGCGGATTTACTCCGGGAGGAAATAAATTATCCAGCAACCGTTTCACCTAAACTTGATCACAAGAATTTTGATTCTATGAAAGATTGTGAGTGCTCTACTCTTAACGTAAATAGTTCAATTGTTGACAAGAATTTTGAATCTGAACTGGCTGCGCTTAATTTTAGTCCAATGACAACTCCCAAAATTAAGAGACACTCAGTAGCCCTTGTACCTGACAATAGAGATACTGCGATAGATATGTTAACAGCTATATTAGATTCTGATCCTGATAATATTTGTGTCTTGCACTCACCTCCTGCTTGTCCGCTTTCACCAACTAAAGTCACAGTACCTACAGATTCAACGATGCACAGAGCACGAATATTATCAATATCAGAGTCTGATTATGGAACTGAGATTTGGTAAAAACTTTTCTACGTATGTTGGCAAAATTTGCCAGTTACCCATAACTGAGTACGCTTATATACTTAAAAGTACAATAGAAAAAACGTTTTTGTCGTATTCAATAATTATACGACGTTCCGTCCCTAGTTCTTTAGTATAAGTCGTCTTCCTTGCCAGGTGTAATTGTTAATTTTATACGTAGTTTATTTATTATGATCGAATATATTTAATTTTTGTTGATAAAATTTATTATTGCATGGCGTTCTTTCGCCTGTTCGAGTGTTCTTACTTTGTTAGTGCATGGTGTGATATTCTGTGTTTGTATTTTGTAAATAATGTTTTAATAGAAAATATATTAAAAATTGCACTTTTCATTTATTTTTGCTCCTTCTGTCACCCTCACCGCATTCTATTTCACTTGCACAAAGCTTTTACAGTTCAATAAAATTTTGTCATCGACAGGAACTACTAATATTTATTTTCATTATAAGCCGTTCATTGTAAAAAAATAATAGGGTGAATTTTGTCTATACTTCATTGGTACAATAAAATCTTGTATATATAATTTTATTAATATTGTTAGTACATAACACAACTAATAACAATTAATAATTACATACATCTCTATAAACTCCATAGAGAGAGATGTTCTCACATAAAAACTCTAAAATAGCTTTTGCACAGTGAACAGGATTGCTTCAAAAGGTTTCAATTTTAACATCGAGCTCTTCGAAGGTAAAATTTTTGTTGCTTTTTGGCATGTTTTAAATCTAAAAACCAATATTAACATAACGAATGTATAACCCAATATTTTATGCCTTTATGTATACTTAAGTTTGTTTTACTAACACTTTTAACCAGGGTAGAAGGGTACCCAACTGTTTAATATAAAATGCAAAGAGAATATAATACCATGCACTTTTCAGTCATTAATTTGTTTTTTAATTTATTTTTAGTTGTATGCACGTAGACATTATATAAATAGTTGTCGGCTGATTGTTATGAATAAATTATACATATCTTTATTGTAACGAAGTTATATAAAACAATAATTGTAGTCTATACTTTAGATATACCTATTGTTTTTGCTAACTGTATTATTAAATCGTGTAATATACGGGCTATATTTCACGACATAGATGGGTATAATATTATGGCAAAAAATCTATCAATATTGTATGTTTATGCAAATATTTTATTAATCTTATGCACCGTATTGTAAAGCAAGCTTAGCCTCTAGCATTATATTTCGCATTTTTATTTAAAAACGAAAAGGTTTATCATTAGACGCATTATTATAAATATAATAATCTAAATATGATTTAATTTTTGTTGTATAATTTCAGACTATCTACATTCCAATGCTGACAAAACTTTGCTCAATGGAGGAGAAAATATAAATAGAAATAGCAAACCAAGTGCGAATTTCAATGCGCTTACACTTCGTCAAAATAACATGGGTCATGTTAACGGAAAAAAGGGTATGGGAAATTCCGATGGCATAGTCAATAATGTGCAAAATGCTCAATCAAAGTTTTGGACGTTACCAAAAAGTTGCACAGTAGAAAAACCAATTATTCAACCTGAATTTTTAAATCCACAAACACTGAAATATCCAAAAAAACTGAGGTATGACTCTGAAAGACCAGAATTCGGCAATAAAAAAGATACCTCAGTCATAAGTGAAGAATCTATTCGAATATCACCCATAGATCCCCGCAACTCTACAAAATTTAAATCGTCTACTCCTACAACTAAGGAAAGTGTTGCCGATTTAACTTCAAAGCTATTATCGCCCGTTAAATCTACAATGAGTAATGAAGAGTTGTACGCTGTAATACATAAAAGTAAAAAGAAATTAAATATAAAAGAAATGCCTGAAAGATCTGATTCCCCAGCGCTATCTACCGTTAGTTTATCACCGGTGAATTCTGAGATATCCTTATTCAACAAAGGTACACAGCGTCATCCGGAAACTGGCTATTTAGGAGATCCAAGGAACAGAATGTCGTGGTCGCCAGCAGATAAGCAAAGTGGATATTCAAATCCAGGGTATCCATTTGGCATTCAAAAGCAGGACACAACTTGTGCTGATCGTTATGGTCCCACGCAACAGACATCAAGATTAGATTTCAAAAAATTGCTGCTTCAACATAGTGTTAAGTTAAACACATTGAGCCCCCAAAATAAATGTAACAAGTTATCTGCAGTGGAACAGTTAAAAATATCGAAAGAAAAGGTTCAACCACCTGTAACACCACCTAAAAATAGATCTCATATAAATATTCTAGATCTAAGCTCATCCCCAAAAATTTACGCACAAAGAAAGGTTATGAAATCTAATCCACCTCTTTCACCGGGACGATCAAACGCCCTACTAAAGGATCATAAAAATGCACCAAAGATATTACTTTCGCCAAAATCGCAATGGCGCTTCTCAAGTCCGAGGTCTGATGTTCTTTCAACGCCTATACCTGAAGCGCATAATGAGGATGAAATCAATTGTAATAGTTCAGGTGAGAAACGCGATAAATCCCCTATAACCCCACCGTCGAAAACAGTTCCTATAGTAACAAATCAACATTTCGGCGCACGAAGGAATCTCATTCCTATAAGTGAACATTACTTGAGTAGAGAAACAACAACCCCCAATACTACAACTCAAGGCGTATTTCCGTTACCGAATGAGTATTCGCCCACGCAGGGACTTTCTAGATCAGAGCTGTTGCAAGCAAAGCGTGCAGAATTTTTTAGCTCACCGCCAAAATTATCCCCACCTACATTGACGTCCTTTATGAAACCTCAACAAACAAGAAGCAAAGCTTCTCCAGAGACAGGCAAAACGTCGCCGACTACTTTAGAAACAGCATTATGATAATAAACGAGGTGCTTTGAAATGTGTAAATATCGTAAATAAATTCAAAGAAGCTTTAATCTAGTCCCTTCTTGCTTAAGTGTCTATGGCACTTTTTTACTATTAGCCCTGTGTTCAATTTATATGTTCACAATAAAGTACTGTATTTTTATGTTTTTAACAATGCTCTTTGGGGGCCAATCTTGATTCGCTATATTAGATCGTAATAGTATTGTATAAAATTCCATTATACAAATTAGGTTTTAAGTATTTATTGAATGTGTAGTTTTTGAATTTTTCACAGTTTCTAAGTTATGAAAACAATTTTAATTAAATGTGTTGAAAATTAAGTCTCATATTTCTTATCCTAATCCTATCCAAAAAATAAAATATTAAATAATTTTAATAAGTATATCGACCTTACTACTATTATTAGGTATCCCATTTCCCAATCGTGAATCGAACGCAGTTTGTAATCACGCTGGGCCTGTAGTTTTTCTGTGTTAAAATTTTTTACTGTGTACCCGAAGAAAACCTATTACTTCGCTATTGTAAATACCTAAATATAGACAGGCGTCATTCTATCAAATATCTATGATTTGTTTGTCAATGAATTATCACCGGTGGTAGAACCAATCCCGCAATCTTACATATATATCCATGCTCGAATAATTTAAAAACAGAGCACATGAAGTGCAATGATAGCTGTGGTAGTAGTGATTTTTCCATGAGCGTTGAAGGCTGCTCACTGAAAATCAGGATATTGACATTAGTCGTGAACACGGGCAACTTGATCAACGAAAGAGCCACAGCCACCTTCAACATGCCACATGCATTAATCGCTCCAACAGCTATTATGGTTACTTACATTGTTATAGCTATTTTTATCATAGGATCATTGCGTCAAGCATGCGCGTCCTGGTTCTTTCATATTTACGGGTTAATGGCGTGTTGTTGTGTTCAAATTTCACTTTCATTCTCAGTATTTAAAGAATTAAAAGGTGCTGGTATAACTGAGAAACATCCCGCGCTTGCACTTAATGGAGTCCTTCCGATGATTAATACAGTGCTACTTATTGTGGATTTAATTGCATTTACATTTTCAAGCCGAGAAGATATTATGCCATCCCCTTCGCTTAATTCATCACGAGGATCATCTTTAATAGAACTTCCAAGAACTACTATCCAATAAATTTAAAAAATTTGCATAAAAGTGCAAATTTCTCGTGTAAATAAATGTTCAAAATAAATAAATGTTATTAAAATGTGTAGTAGTAAATGGATGGAGTTTGAAATTGATCTAAAATATATTATAATACAGAATGTATTGTTTCTAATAGTCATGTGGGTATTATTTATTACACCATGCTGGCGCTGAATGGATGTTTGGATCATTAATGTCTTTTATTTTCAAAAAGGATGATGGTTGATTTATCAGAAATACAACATATATAGCTATAGTTCATAATATAAAAGTTTGATTGTTACTCTTAAGGTGTTAATCCTTTTTTTTAAGTTTCAAAAAATTTGTACGGTCACAAAGCTAAATATGATAATATATCAATTAAATAATTTAAAAGATTACTGCATCTGGCTGAAAAATATTGATACTGTATATAACTCGTACGAGTTAACTGTGCTACTATTTTTTAACATTACTATTTTTTAATGTTGATAAAAGTTTGGTATGAGGTTAATCTTTGAAAGTATCATGCGAAAGTATCTCTGTAAGCTTAACACGGCAAAAACTCAACAATAAACGGTAAAAACTGTGGGTGAATCAAGCCATATTTAGATAATTAAAAACTAAAGAAGTGAACCAGTGATAAGGACAATAACAAATGTGCTATTGCTACTGAGCGCTTGAGGCGAGTGCGGGCGCCGAGCGGGGCAGCAGGAGACGGGGCAAATTCCAGCAAAGTTCACAGTTAATTCTTATGAACAATAGTACCAATATCTCTTGTAGTGGTTACATTGTTTTCAAGTTATAATCTGAGAATAAAAGATCAAATGATATAGGCACCAATTATAGTGTTCATACACCTTCTAATATGTGATACATATTACTCATCAACAGATGTTTCATTTCTTGTCATTCATATTCATGAAAGCTTAGTTTCTATTATAGATTTACTAGATTATATCTTATTGTCTTCACCTTTTCGCAAACTACATCAAACCAGGAATACCTGAGAAACATATTATTTTAATGATGAATACTACTTTACTGATGAATGAATAGTTAGACAAAAATAATGACTTGGTTCACTAAATACGAAAAATGGAAAATTACTCTGAACATAATGTACTTGGTTGGATGGTTTCATATTAAGCTAATGTGGAAGGCAATGCTTATGCTCATGAGTGTTTATTCAACTTATCTGTAGGTTCGAGAACTCCCACCCTAATTGTGGTTAGTAAACTAAAACTTATAGATAAGCACAATTAATTCAGGGCCACAGCTAATACTATATGACAATTTCTATTTTACATTAAAAATACCAATCTGATTTTGTATTACAAATTTATTTGACATAACTTACAACATATCATTATTACATTCTAGCTTTCAATCTCACAAACACTCCGCCACTGTAGTTCTCCTCATTAACAAACAAGATCAGTATAAAATATTCACTATTTATTCATTGGAGGTCCATTCATTAAAGGCGGGCGCATTTGCCCCATAGGACCCATAGGGCCCATATGGCCCATTAAAGGTCCCATCATTGGTGGCCGCATACCCATCATTGGTGGCATTGGTCCATGTGGACCCATCATCATTGGTGGAGCCATGGGACCTCCGGGACCCATAGAAGGCGGTGGTATCATTCCCGGTGGGGCACCAGGAGCTGGGACTGGCGGCCTCGGTCCTCCTGGCCCCATGACTGAAGGATCCCAAGGAGGTGGAATAGCTGCACCTTTGTTACCAAATGGATTTTGTGAAATCTTTCCGGCTTTATATGCAGCAGTAGTTGCATCTATTAAATGCTGAGCTTGTTCCTCCATCCATTTTTGATAGTAAAACTTAACATTGTCTTTGTGTTTTCGACCTGTGCAATGAGTTTTTCTAACACTAGGTGAATCGTGTGTTAAATACGTATCGCAATAATCACAATAATACTTCGGCATTTTGTAAACTAACAAGTAAAATCAGATAATTTTAATTTATAACAACAAGCAGCGCACGTTCTCGAATTCAACTGACATTTGACAACGTCAATCGGCGTATTACGATTTATAAATCATCTATGGTCTAACTGTATACATTTTCAGTAATTTTTTATCTTCCATTCACTAATTTTGTAAATTTATATTGTAAAATACGTATATGGCTTACTGCAAAATAATAAATCTTTCTTTGGCTAAAAAAAATTGCGTATTAATTAAATTCAAATTTTATTCTTACATCATCAAAGTTCATACTAAGATTGACAAGTAACAACCCACAACATGGGTATCATACATGATACACTATACACTGATAATAGGTATGCTATATTGTGGCGTACTTATGCATAATTATTTATCTTTAGTTGCAATGTACTTCAACGGAAAAATTTGATAATGGTTGACGGTTGACATTTGACATTTACCCGATGTGCAATCATGAATCAGGCGATACGCACGTGTCTGATGATCACTCTGAGTTCTGACTGTAGGGGTTAGTGAGTAGTGACTAGTGTCTCTGGGGTATTGACTATTGGTATATAATCTGTGGGCACGTGTGTTGTGAACATTAAATCTCAAATAAAAAGAAATAAACAGTTACATTTTGTATCCAAACTAAAATAAAAATCGTTTCCTTGTATATTATGATATAAAATTTCTTAAGCATGCCGGATATGAAATATATTTTAGTTACTGGTGGCGTTATTAGTGGCGTGGGAAAAGGTGTCATAGCGAGTTCTTTTGGCACAATTTTAAAGAGTTGTGGTATAGATGTAACGTCTATAAAAATTGACCCGTACATTAATATCGATGCTGGTACATTTTCTCCTTATGAACATGGTATGATAAATACTATTTTATTTAAATTTCATTCAACATGCATATAATTTAAAAAACTAAGCGCATTACTGTCTATTTTTATGTTATAGGTGAAGTTTACGTTCTCGATGACGGTGGTGAGGTCGACCTTGATCTTGGCAACTACGAACGGTTCTTGGATATTACATTGCACAGGGATAACAACATTACAACTGGTAAAATATATCAGCAAGTGATTGAACGAGAACGACGTGGTGACTATCTTGGAAAAACTGTACAAGGTATATATTATATATGCTATACAATCTGGAGGTTTTCAAGAGTCTGGTGAATAGGTTTCTGGGCAAGTGCGCTCCACCGTAGACCGCGACGTCGCTTACTATCAGGCGACCTGTGGTCAACTGCAAGCCCATACAGGATTTAAAAAAATGTCCTCCTTTTGCATCACGCAAAACGTTCGAAGTACAAGCACATAAATAACTAAATTAAAAATGTTTCACACATTTGCATAGTTACAGTAGGTTTCATACACCTAATTTCTTTCAAATTTATGTAGATGATTTTGAACTGAAGAAAGATCTACACAAATTCACAAATTTTAATACTTATACACTTAAAATGTAAGATTTAAATATTATAAATCTAATATAATTATAATCTAAAAATTAAATCTGTTTTAAGTCATTCCTCATATAACGGATGCTGTACAAGAATGGGTCCAAAGAGTAGCACGGATACCTGTAACACCAGACAACAGCCCCCCAAGGGTATGCATAGTAGAATTGGGAGGAACTATTGGAGATATCGAAGGAATGTCCTTTGTGGAAGCATTTAGGCAGTTTCAATTCAGAGTAAAGCGGGAAAACTTTTGCTGTGCTCATGTATCCCTTGTTCCAATGGTATGCATTTTTCTTTTGTTTTATAGTTCTCTTTCTATAAAAATTTAGTCAGTAATTTGAGTACTACCTGTAATAAAAATTAAAAGTAGTGTGTATTGTATTGTAATTGTAAATGTATCAACAATCTTGGTTCAGTTGATAAAATTAAAGATATTTTATGTAAGCTGTGCTTGTTTCTCACACATTCAAATTTAAACTGAATTAAGTGTTTGGCTAAATTGGTTTTACTTATAAAAAATATTTTTGAAATAATTTTCAACCACAACATTAGAAGAAAGACATTCTGATTATAATTAATGCTATGAATATTTATTTATTTGTAGCCAAAATCAACTGGAGAACCAAAAACTAAGCCAACTCAATCTTCAGTCAGAGAGCTACGGGGCCTGGGTCTGTCACCAGATTTGATACTCTGTCGCTCTGAAAAACCAATCAATCATAACATTAAGGAAAAAATATCTAACTTTTGCCATGTAGCTCCAGAACAAGTGAGTACATTTAAAAAAAAACTTGATACCTTATTTAACATTTGTAGTATCAAGTATTATTTATTAATCATATTGGTTAAACTAAAAATAAAAATTTTGAACATTGGTAATAATTTTACGGTTTTTAGGTGATCTGCGTTCATGATTTAACATCTGTTTATCATGTACCTTTGTTAATGGAAGCCCAAGGTGTTGTGCAATACCTAAATGAAAGACTTCAACTAAATATTTCTATGCCCCGCCCTGGAAGGTAAGAATAATATTCGTTTGCTGATTAAATTAGGTATATTAAAATGTTAAAGATTTCTTTAAATTTTCCTTATAAAAGCAGCCTGTGTAATTCTACTTACACACCTCTTCCGATTAATTGAAGCATAGATCTAAATATACTTTTTATTGCAGCACAGAATTGCTCAATTAGGCTAGCAACTTATTGGTATAAGAAAATAGGAAATAATAACTTTCTTAAGTATGAATTAAAACTAAAAATAATACTAAGACTCAAAAAATAATGGCATTTCTTTGCAGTTTCATGAAAAAATGGCGAAACCTCGCAAAGCGCGTTGATAATCTTCGCAAAGAAGTAAATATTTCACTGGTTGGCAAGTACACCAAGCTAGAAGATAGTTACGCTAGTGTGACTAAAGCATTACAACATGCATGCATTGCTGCTGGTTGTAAACTTAATCTGACATATATTGAGGCTGTTAACTTGGAAAAGCAAAGTAAAATTGATGACCCAGTTGGCTATCATAAAGCATGGCAGGATCTGTGTAAGAGTGAGTAAGTATACTCTTGTCAATGTACATTTATACCAATAAAAAAAATATATAAAACTAATTCAATCACAATTATTACAGTGGCGTCATAGTGCCAGGCGGATTTGGTCAACGAGGAATGGAAGGCAAAATAGAAGCTTGTAACTGGTGTAGAGAAACTCAAAAGCCAATGCTTGGCATATGTTTGGGATTACAAGCCGCTGTCATAGAGTTTGCCAGAAATGTTTTAGGTCTATCTGGAGCAAACAGTACAGAGGTAGATCCTAACTGTGAAGATAAGTTAGTAATTGACATGCCTGAACATCATCCTGGTAATCTAGGTGGTACAATGAGGCTTGGAAAGAGAAAAACTTACCTGCAACCAAGTGTAGTAGGTATGTTTACTTACAATTCTTTTTTCTTCTCTGAACAACAGTGAAAGTGGGTGTGTAATTAACAATTATTTTATGTTTACTACACAAGAATAAAAAATGCCAGACTTTTTTTTATTTATCCTAAGTAATAACCAAATACTTATAAATTTTAATCAATTTTGGATTAATAGGGACACTTCAATCTTATTTCTATATTTAAGTTAATTTAATAAAGTGAAACTTATATGTATCTAAGCATTATCATATGATTAAAAAAACTTATTTTCCAGCATCTCTTTATAAAAAAGAATTAATTGAGGAGCGTCACAGACACCGTTATGAAGTCAATCCAGAATATATTGAAAGGTTGGAAGCTGCAGGCCTTCACTTTATAGGAAAAGATGAAACAAAATCTCGAATGGAAGTTGCCATTGTACAAGGACATCCATATTATGTAACTGTACAATTTCATCCTGAGTACCTTTCAAGGCCATTGTCACCTAGTCCACCTTTCTTGGGGTAAGATTTGCTACATTTATGTAGAATTAGCTGTTGCTCGCGACTTTGTGCTCATCGGATCTATTTCTATTATTATGTTATAGTGAGTCAATCTTAGAAGATAGACATATACTGTCGCGAACTTCTTTTTAGATCATTTAAAGAGGAATAATCTCTCATTCATATTTTTTGGTATCTTGAACCGTTTTCGTAGCGCACGCAAAGGAAGCCCTCAAAGATGAATAATTTTCCCCGTTTTTTCCACATTTTCCTACCTATTCTATACCTATTAGTCGCAGCGTGATGTTATGTAGCCTAAAGCCTTCCTCGATAAATTATCTATTCAATTCAAAAATCATTTTTCAATTCGAACCAGTAGTTCCTGAGATTAGCGCGTTCAAACAAACAAATAAACAAACAAACAAACTATTCAGCTTTGCAATTAAAATCAACTAAGCAAGAGGGTCGCTTTGTAATCTTGGAATCATAGTAGTCCATAGAAATGTTACAATTTTATGACCAAATATTGCATTTCTTAGTGTACGCAATTTTATTTTTGGGATGTGTGGGAGAGGTTTATAGAAGCTTAACCTTGAAGGGTCGCCATCCTTACCATTCAGCCGCCATTTTGTTATAAAATAAAAAAATCTTATATTATTATTAAGTTGTAAATTAAGACAATTACATGTTGTAAAATATATGTTATGGTATATGCTTATTAAAATTGTCACCCATGTTGATTAAATAAAAATAACACAATTATTTACAGGCTAATACTTGCTTCCACTGGCAAATTGAAACAATATTTATCAAAAGGGTGCAGATTCAGTCCCAGAAGTCAGTCTGATGTCAGCTCAGGTAATTATAATGATTATTACTGCAATCAGTACTTTATACATAAAATCTATTATCTTATTTTTCTGTTAATATCCTTTCTTAAAATATTTTCAGAGGATGAAGGAGATGAGGATTTGTCCTTAGCTTCCTTAAATATAAACAATGCAAACGGTGATATTATACCACAAACAAATGGAATACATTAAGTTTACATTTTCTTTTGTAGTTATCAAATATTTAGTGCATAAGACTATAAATGAATAACATAAAATTAATTAGACTTAAGAAAAACATGTTAAAAAACTGCAATTTGCTTTTTTACTTTTCTTTCTTGGATACATACTTCTAGTATACTGTGTCTGTAGTCTTTAGGCATTTTTTTGTGATGTAAACACAAGTCGGCTTAAAGTATAAATAAATAAATATTCTATGCCAATTTAAACTTTGTCTAACATGCATATTTTATGAGATAATTATGTAGTGGCCATTTATATAAATAATATTATTGTTGAACATAATCGCCTTAGTAATCAATGTATCCATAAGATATTACAGTAAATTGCCAGCAGCTTTGTAATAGATATATATTATAAAGAAAACCATAAGTTTGTTATAAAACAAGCAATTTATTAATAAACGACATTAACATATGTCATTTTAATGTGACTATTGGATATTATACTACATATATGTACATTACAATGTTACATAATCTCGTATAACCAAGAGAAAAAAATAAATCTATTATCAAATGTATAACAAATAATTGTAGGTCAAAACTGCAATTTACACTAATCAATTAAGATTTATAAGTGCTGCGAAAGGTTTTTACTTTTACTACTTTGTTTGTAGGTATAATGATAAAATAAAAAAGTGACAACCATTATGTAGAAGACATTCAATAGTCTTTATCAGAGTGACATCTTAACCTAGTAATTGTGTAGATTATTTAGATATATTAGTACTTATTCTAGAATTATTCTGGTCAACTAATAGCCATTTATATGTTCTATAGAGATAGCGTATGTTTTATTCATATTTAAAATTGTTGACTAATGCAACTAATGCCGGAATACTGAAACGCAACATAAAATTAAGAACAACTTAAACCGGTCCGATCTGACAGTTCGCCATACAATTCTGTCAAAAATACGACTCTTAAGGCGTGCTTAAATTTAATTTGTGTATGAGTATTTGGCCGTAAAACTCTTCAAAGTATAATGTATCCAAATTCCCAGTGTAACAATTTGTACATTTCAGTAATTTTGCTCATAAGTAAATGCAATTAAAAGAAAAAAATATTGTAAATTCAGATTTCACTCACGATAATCATTTTTTAAATTTATGTATTTTATCATATCATTTAATATACATTTCCATACCCAATTATTATATGAATCTCTGTTGTAAGAAGCATAATAATCTTCAACAATTTTGGTATTCCATTAAAAATTATAAAAAGAAATAATATAAAATGAGATGTACCCACTTTTGTAGTATACATAGTATACGATAAAATTTTAAAAATAGGCAGGGATTGTTATGGTAATTAAAATGTATGATTGCTGTTTGTGAATATAAAGTGGTTGTATGGCTGTTATTAATAAAAAATATATTTTCATGTGTTTTTATTATTTTTAGTCAACGCTTATCAAGACCAACAATGACAACAATACTTATTGTTGCTGTGTTGGTTAGTTAATTAAACCTATATTCTAAGCGTAGTAGGTCCTGGGAGCGGGGGTCGTACTCCCTCTTCGAACGTTGTGCCTCTTACGACGGACTACGGTTACTTCTCTTATCCCGCCTTCTAGGGCTTGCAGGTATGGGGTTAACACCGGTGGGCTCACGCAAAAAATCTTGGGCGTGCCAATCACAGGAAACGGTGGTTTTTTTTGTTTAACTGGTTTGGTCAAAAGTTATGGATACTGCAACTACAAGCGCTCTGCCCTTAACAAGTAATGGTAGCAAAAGCCGTTATTTTAAAGAGGAAAGTAAAAAAACATACGAGCTATGTATATGTCACCAGAAAATAACAAGAACAGCAAACTTACGGCCACATTTTCGCAAATTTATAAATTTACCGAACTTACGCGTAAAATAATAAGTAGGCAAGCAATACCTAAACAAACGTCATGTGCGCTCTGATTGGTTGAAAAACTGTCAACATCAATCAGAGAGCAGTGTGTTATTTTCCGTATTTTAAAAAAGCGTAAAATTAAAAGCTTTTCTGTGATTGGTCGAAGCATTTAGAACCTTATAAATGGATATTCCTTAGTTGATTATATATCAGTTAATGAAACTAGAGGTATTTGCCCAATTTAAGCCAAATTTATTAAATTGTTTTTAAAAGAGTAACAAATTTATCCACAATTCCCGCATTTGCGTACTTCTCACCTGTTTTAAATAATTCGTTTTCGTTAACATAAAATACGTAGTCTTCTTTTGTCTACTTGGTTAAATGGCCGTGCTGCGTTACCACAATCAGTGTTACCAGAATATTTTTCCTCGAACCGCCCCGCCAGAGCACCCGTGTGGCCCCGTGATAGCCCCCACCAATTGGTACTGGGATTTGACATAAAATTATGTACCTATATATATGTATAATGATTTTTTAATTAAATATTTCCGAAAAAAAAATATTGCCTAATCGGCTACCTGTAGCCAGCGGATAAAAAAAAATCGCCGCTCGGTAAGGGAGGTAGCCCCATTGGCGCTAAATAGCCTCATCTGGCAACATTCACCACAATTTCGCCAATGTCTAGTAGAGACTTGAATATAGATAAAACAAGTTTGAGGGTCGATATCATAAAATAGTCTGTGGTTAAATGGTTATATTACATGTCTTTGGAGTTTTGGCGGGAATTGTGCGGCGTCTATATGTAATCTCGATTGAATAATGAACATTTGTTTTTTGGTGCATAAAGTGATTTAATGTTTGATTGTGATATTAAATCATGCAGTAAACTACCTAATAAGCGTCCAAGAAATGAAGAATTCATTTGAGAGTGCATAGTAGCGCCGTTCCGATTGCTCCAAGATTCGTCGAGGTTTTTTGTAAAGTTCACTATCACTTTATAAAAGGCGAAGGAAAATATAACTAAAGACGTGGCTGTATGGGCTCAGTCCCTTTGCCTTACCACTAAATGGGAAAATTATACTAAAAAAAAAAATTGACATATCTCAATTGTCAAATTTATGTTGGCTGAAGTCTGAACTCTGAAATTGCTTTGGAGAGTTGAGTTCAATTTCATTTTCAAATTAAAATAATTTTCATAAAGTTCAAAATATTCCCCGTATAATAGTATCATATTAAAGTTATTAAAATATTAATTCCATGGTTTATTCTTTCACAAGACACATAGTGTGCCATATTTATATTATGACTTGAAAATCAAACTTTATTTATTTTCGAAATATTTAAAACATCGCAATGGTTTTCGAATCTATCGTAGTAGATGTTCTGAATCGGTTTCTCGGGGATTATGTTGAAAATTTGAACAGATCCCAATTAAAACTGGGTATATGGGGTGGTAAGTTTCATATAATTTGCAAAAATGATGTCATACTCTTAGTTAACTAATATTATCATGAAAAACAGTTTCTATGAATATTTGATTTGCAGGTGATGTTGTATTGGAAAATTTAATACTTAAACAAAATGCCTTAGAAGAACTTAATATACCAGTTCAGACAGTGTATGGTCATTTGGGTATGTATAATTGTAAATGAATTTTATAACATCCTAAAGTCTGTAAAAATTGATTTGTAAATTATTATTTAAAGTTGTGTCCTAAAAATTTCTTCATCTAACCCCTGTTTAAAATAATTGCAAATCAAATGTTTGTTTCCTTAGAAGGTTTTTATAGGTATGTATATGTTCTACTGTATTACAATAAAATACATTATGAAGAATATAATGAAAACTTAATAAAACTGTCAAGTCTATTTATCTAAATCTATAGACTATATGATTATGTTGTGTTTTGTTTTTATTTATTATTACAATTTCTTGCTTTTTTGTTTTTTTTGTTATATTTTAATGGACCTTGAATCTTATAAATAGTGTGGTTTTTTATTACATAATTACTCTTTATGCACCCTTACCCCAAAGTGGGAAAGCTTTTACACTGCCATACTGCCAGGAAATTGACAAACTATCTCTTATACTATTAGCATATACACAATAATATTAATATGAATATTTAACACAATTTTATGAGAACTTAAATTATTTAACAATATAAGCTACAATATTAACAGTAAACAATAGTATCTATGTTACTTCATTTCATTAGCACATACTGTTGTGTGCTGAATACAGTATTGAATGTTGATTAGATAAGTTTACACTATTTAACATGCAATGTAGGCCTGAAGTTCAGACAGTGACATCATAGCTCTAAATCAAGAATTATTTTAATGTGATTGTGACTCACACAAACTCAATTTGAAGGTCAGTGATGATTGACCTGTGTTAGTGTGGAGATAAATATATATTTAAATGTGTGTTAACGAGTTTTGTTTTTAACAAGTTTTTACAATTACCTAAACATAATTTCCAAATATTTAATTTACGAAAATTATTAAAAAAATATTATTTTGGAACAAAAAAGTGACTGTTATAAATTAAGTATTAAAATAACAAGTCACAGAATAATATGAAAATGTAGTGACAAAAAATATTTATGTTAATACAATAATATTTTGAGAATTATATTTTGCATATCACCCATTGTTATAAAAATATTATATGAAATAAAATGCAGAATGTGTCACCTAAGGCCTAATATATCCCTAAATACCTATATAGTTTTGTACTGTCTACTATTACCTCATTGCTTGTTATCTAAAACAAAAACTAAGCAAAGATAACAAATGCACACATTATCCATTATGTTAAAATAATGTTGTTTTTTGTAACAGATAATAATAATTTATGGTGTTGTGTGTTTTTAATGTCTATAAGAGTAAATCGAGATCACATGGTTTAATAATATCATAATCAAGTTTTTCATATTTATAACAGCATTTTATTTTACAATTTAATTTTATGGACTGAATTGTTTTTGAAATAAACAATAAGATTATGTATTTTATCATTGCATTTCTTTCATTTTCTCTTGCAATTAAATGATAAGGATACCTACATAGAGGTTAATAAATATTTTTTATGATCCTTTATTGTTATTGTCTTTGTACTTAAAGAGATTTTTTGATTTTATTTTAAAACTTAAACACAACTATATTTTTCATGATAAAGTACAGAGTATTTATATTACAATGTATGAGTCCAATATTATGCAAATATTAACTTTCACTAGCTGTTTTCACGAAAGGTAGTTTAAGTCGTTTTAGTATACCCACTAAGTCAATACTCAATATGATGATCTTGATAAATACATTGCATTGCAGGAAAACTTGTACTAAAAATACCATGGAAAAATCTTTATGGTGCATCGGTAGAAGCTACTGTTGAAAGACTTTTTCTAATTGTAAATCCTAGTGCAGAAGTAAAGTATGACTCCGAAAAGGAAGAGAAAATGGCGCTTGCGACCAAACAAGCAGAACTGGCAAGAGTTGAGGAAGCCAAAAAGAGAGAAGCTGAAAAAGGTTGATTAATTAATTAATAATATTACATATTATACAATATTCATAAAGATTTAATGATTTATTACATAATTGTAGCATTTTGTATATAATTTTATTCTATTACAGATCAAAATAAACTTGATGAAACATTTGTTGAAAAGTTGGTTACCCAAATCATTAAAAATGTGCAACTCAAAATATCGGACATACATATACGCTATGAAGATAGCATAACAAATCCAAATCAACCATTTTCTTTTGGTATAACACTTCATAACTTATCTGTTCATACTACTGATGAAAATTGGAAACAAACTGTTATACAAGAAGCTGTTACCAAAATATTTAAAGTAAGTGCTTTATATAAACAATCAAATATGGTTCAATAAACAAACAGTAGTATTAGTATAATGATATATATTTTCGTTATTCTTATAGATATGTAATTTGGAAGGATTGGCTATTTATTGGAATCCAGCAACAGAATTATATTCTAAAACAAGTGCTGATGATATTAAAAAACGATTGCTAAAAGAAATTGCAACTAAAGTAGCTCAGACCGAAAATTACGATTATGGTTTGTTGCACTTTTTTCTTAGATATTTAAAAAAAAAGCATGTGTTTTTTCATTAAATTATAATTTTTAACAAAATAATAGTCGCTCACCCACTATATTCTTTTATTTTTTAGTATTGGGGCCAATTAATGCAACAGCAAAATTAAAATTAAATCCAAAGCCAGAAAATGATACTCCTAAATTTAGTATACCAAAAGTGATAATGAGTTTAGATATGGAACAGCTGGCTGTAAATCTTAATAAAGCACAATATCAAGACATGATGTTATTGGCAGACTCGATGGATCGTATGAGCAAGGGTGCGCCATATAGGTAAATCATTTAGACATTAACATTTATAAAATGATTATTCAATTTTTAATGAAATAATAAAATAATTACAGAAAATATCGTCCAGATGTAAAAACCTACAAAGGTCACTATAAAGAATGGTGGAAATTCGCTTATAAATGTATATTGGAGGAAGAGGTGCTGAGACGACGTAGGAATTGGGATTGGAATCACATGCTTACACACAGGCAACTTTGTAAAAATTATGCAAATGCTTACCAAAATAAAATTACCTGCAAAGGAAAGGTGTCAAATGAATATCAATGTGTATTGGATGAGGCCGAGAAAACTTTGGATCTGTTTAATTTAGTCGTTATTAGACAGCAGATTGAACTAGAGGCGAGTGAAAGTTCAGTTTTTTTATATTTTTTTGATAGGTAAAATAATATCGGTCTCGATTATTATTCAATTTCAGGTGGATAGATTGGGCAAGTTAGAAGCGGAAGCGAAAAAATCTCGCGGTTGGTTCAGTGGATGGTGGGGAGGGGGCAGCTCTAAAGACGACGAGTTATCAGAGGGAGTCGCTATAAGTAAGTTTTTGCAATAATGCAATCGAAACATTTAAACATGCTCAATATGTCTACTACTAAAACGTGCATTTCTGTGGTTCAATTAACGAGATATCCCCTGTTCACCAACAGTGAAACAGTTCGAGAAGGCGATGACGGCGGACGAGAAAGAGAAGCTATTCCGCGCCATCGACTACCAGGAGAACACGGCGCCGCTGCACTTGCCGCACGCGTACGTGGCCGTGCAGGGCCAGTTCCGGCTGGCGCGCCTGCAGCTGGCCGTGCGCCACGGCGCCGACGTGCTGCGCGCGCGCGTGGACGGCGTCACCGTCGGCTTCGCGCAGCGCCCCAGCGCCAACGCCCTGAGGTGCGTGCTGCTGTCGGCCGACTGCTGGAGCTTAGCGCGGGCTCTGCTACCGCTACACCTACTTTTGTGTTTAAACTTAAAAGTAGGGTACCATTTTTATCTCTTTAAAAAAAATGGTATAATAAAGTAACTTTTTATTGTCTGCAGAGTGGATGTTCAAATGCAAGCGTTTACTGTGACCGGCGTTAGTCAAGGAGAGTACGAACCGCAGTTAGTTACATCTAAAGAAGTGTCAAAGGATGCAAATCTTTTGAATGTTTTATTCGAAACTAATCCGCTCGGTATGTGTGTTTATTTATTCAAACTAATACCTATATATTTTTTATTGGATGTCCTTTTCTTCTTTCAGTTTTTTTTATGTTTTAATTTGTTACAGATGGGACTTGTGATCAACGTGTCAAAGTACAAGCGCGCCCCTTACAAATAATTTATGACGCACAAACTGTTATAGAAATAGTCAATGTTTTTAAACCGCCTACGGAATCGAGCGCTCTAACAACGTAAGTTTTACCTTTTATAAGTTGGTAATAGTTTATAGTTATCGATAAGGAATGGCTTGATAAGGGTATTACAATAATTTATATGATGTTATACAATATTAAATAGCACAAATATTAAAAAAATATTATAATTTAACATGTTGCTTATAGACTACAAGCAGCCGCAGAAAACAAATTGTCAGACTTAAAGGAGAAATCTGCCCTGGGCATGCAATACGCCGTCCACCATCATACGTTCATCGATTTGGATGTGGATATCGCCTCGTCCTACATTATTATTCCGCAGACCGGAAAATACAGAGGGTAAGTTTACATAAAATTTTATATGTAAAACTGTCAATTCACATATTGTTACCAATTCATGATGGCACATGCTCTGACGCTGACATTTTAAGTAGTAGGCATAGTAGGCAAAGTTGTTAGGCTTTCAATTTCTACATTTTCAAGTTTACAGTCGGGTAAATTAATTAGTTGACCAAGATCTGATCTGACCAATGAAAGCGTCCATCCGTGTGACTGGCATACGACGTGACGTATCGGTGTGCGCAGGCAGGAGCCGTGCGCGGTGGTGAAGCTGGGCGCCATCAGCGTGAAGTCGGAGGCGCGCGCGCAGCAGCTGGACGTGCGCGAGCTGCACCGGCGCGGGCTCGCCGACACCGAGCTGCTGCTCGAGATCGCGCGCCACAGCTACGACCGCCTGGCGCTGCGCCTCGCCGACATGCAGGTGCGCCACACCTTACACTCCACATGCCACACGTCACACGCCATACTCGTACGCTACTCGCCGCACGCCACACACGCCACACCCCGCCACACGCCATACGCCACACCCCGCACCCCGCACGTCACACGGCACACCCCACACGTCACACGGCACACCCCACACGTCACACGCCACATGCCACATGCCACACGCCACACGCCACACGCCACACGCCACACGCCACACGCCAC
>JADANM010002527.1:6167281-6179273 GCA_026213755.1 Eurema hecabe
ATTGAGCCCACCAATTCACGAGCTCACATTTTGTACGCGGCAGGTGACGAACACGCTGGCGGTGCCGGTGTGCGTGTACCACATGGCGGCGAGCGGCAACGAGGTGCGGCTGCTGGGCGAGGTGCGGCCGGGCCGCACGCTGCGCCTGCCGCTGCAGGCCGTGCACACGCCCACCGCTGAGATATTCTTCTCCGTTGACGGTGAACAATAATCCCTGTCCATAACGAAACGACATTACTACCTAAATTCTTAAACGATGATATGAAGCTAAATTTGTTTGTAAAGATGACTAAACCAAAAACGTTAAATATATGCCGATGAATGCTGAGGATTTAAATAAAATTTTAATAACCATAAGCCAAATATGTGGCCAAAACTAAATTAAATATCTTAAAAATTACGTCTACTATTAACAGATAATTTACAGACTGTGCTCCTCTTTTAGGTTTCACCGTATCCGTATCGCCGTTTATTTGGAGAGAACTTCAACAGGAAGTCAAAATATCAAAATTACTACAATGTGATTCAAAGGATAAAAACAGCGGAGAAAAGTTCTACTTAAGAGTAAATATTTACTTTTATTTATATTTAAAACAAATTAGTTCATATTTTTGTAAGATACATGTTATAATTAATATCTTACAGGCGGTAGGAACGATGGAACAGGTGTTCTTTGAACACACAAACAGACATACATTCGCGTCTTCGTGCTACGACATAGAGTTGAAGCCAGCTGTGAAGATGCAGAACTGTTTGCCCGTCGACATCGTTGTGTCTCAACTCGGTTTGAAACGCACTCAGTTGTTTAAGCCCGGGGAGATGTTCCATCTATCGCATTTGGCACCAAATAAAGCGTCTATAGTTATAATGGTAAGATCCCACCTCCTACTAATATTAATATATAATAATAAAACCCGCTTGCTTGGCTATTTGTAGAAGAGTCTTTAATTTCACAAATCGAGTTGTTTTCTATATACCCATCATGAAGGAATAAAATTTGAACGATCTGTAATTATCGTGACAGATCCAAAACTACCTGGACAAGTGCTGGGTGTGCACCAAGAACCTGCCCACGGAGGACAGCGAGCTGTCGGTGTGGACGTTCGAGTCGCACGACAGCCCCGCGCTCATGCAGCTGGAGCTGGGCCTGCACAGCGCCGACCTGGACGGCACGCAGCTGCTGTCGCTCTACTGCCCCTTCTGGATGCTCAACAAGACCGGCCTCACGCTCTGCTACCGGGTACGTGAATCACCTCGACCCCTCACTGCACGCGAACAACAGACCGATATCCCACAGCCTCTGGGTAAAACTGATCGATCGATCGATGATCCCACGATTTATCCTCATACAGTAACTCCAAACGGCTTGACGGAAACGTAAACGTAAAAATAACCGTCCTGCACTCCTGGAGCACGCCACTGGCCGCTCTCTGGTCTCCTTTCATAAAAAGGGGCTACCTAGAGCAGCCCCGTCGATCTAATCGGAATTGTCCAAGATGGATTCGATTGGATTGAACCCCAAACTACTGAGCCCCCTACCGCGTCAGGGACTATGATCAATGTAACATCACACTTGATTGAAATAAATGAACACATCACTTGTTTTGTTGTTTTCTATGTCTAATTTAGGTCTAGTTAGTCTAGGTTATTGTAATGATTTTTTGTATTATGTGATCCATCTCATATATAAATAATTTCTAATTTCATGAGACGTGACTTACATAATTACAGAAATCAAAGAAACCAGAAAAAGATTCCAGCACCCCCAATAAGGTATCAATGTGATGAATGAGAAATTTGACTGCTTTCGTTTTTCCTATGCCTTTTTAGATCAATTTTCATTTTCATATAATTTTCATTATACATTGTAATCTAGCTTGCCTGCATTAATCACTTAAAAATTGGCCGTTATCCTTTCTATTACAATAAATTTGATCCATCATACCTAGAATTTACTTGTAAAGTTTTATACACCTAAATGAGCATGCCTCGTAGAAAGGAGTATTTAATTAGTTGTGATGTTGTGTATTTGGCGTGTTTTATTCTGCGATGCAACGTATTAATTTAGTGTTGAATGTGTACATTGCAGATAGGACATTGTCATTGCTGTAAATTTGTTAGACGCCATACTCCTTGTTTGCCGGTGAGTGCAAACGCTTCAAGCAAATGTAATTGGTTTGTTTTGATATATATATGACGATAAATGAGAGATATTAAACGAATAATTATCGCAAACGCACTTACTATAACAATTCGTGTATATAATCGTGACTTCTTTGCTTAGCGCCTATTAATGTCAAGAACTTTAACCAACACACCGTCATTTCACCCTGGCCATTTTATTAGGTAACTAAAGCATGTTGCATGACAGAACCACATTGAAGATTGATTATATAAATTATGAATTACTAAATTATTATTTTATATATATGTAATACGACTATTATTTTCGGTAAAACTGTCTATTTTTCTACTAAACATTCTCACATATCTTCTGGTAATTAGGTTCCACCAATATAATGGAATTAATAAAGTCGGTATATTGGTTTCTTCCGTTAGTAAGTCTAGATGCATAAAATACAATTCAAAAATTACAGAACGTTGATGAGACGGGAAACGTGATCTTCCATCCGAAAGATTACAAGGAGCCGATACTGTTTTCGTTCCGGGCGAAGAATTTCTTTGGTAAGAAGAAAGCGGCGATTCGCATTGAATTTGGGGAGTGGTCTGACAAGTTCTCCCTGGACGTGCCCGGCAGCTCCGGCGTGGTTACGTGCCGGAATGAAGGCAGAACCTATCAGGTATTGCATTCAGTGAATAATATTTATCGTTATAAGGGAAACGTCATTAGCTAATTTTTGACTTTATATTATACAAACCATAACACAAAGCCACTTCCCGCCTTTTGTTTGTCCGTCTCTATGTATGCTCTTTTCAAGCACTCAAAATATTTTGATTCACATTTTGAATGAGAATGAAATATGGTACGCGTCATTTATGTTTAGCGATTGACGAGAATAGCTGCGTATTGGTAGAATCGCGCTCGTAATTAACGTATTGGTGCGAGAAAACAACACGACTGGGACAACCAATCAACGCTCGCGCACTCGACGATCACGCGCCCCGCGCTGCTACCGCGATATCTTATTTTTGACTTCTGCGCAGGTTTCGTTCAGCGCTAAAGATTCGTGACGCGTACTACGTTATTTTAGCTTTATATATACTCCTATTTAAAATATCTATTTTAGGTTGCAGTAACGAACCAGCTGACGTTTAACAGCTTGACAAAGATGGTGATATTCACGCCGTTCTTCCTCATTCTCAACGAGTGTCCATTCCCCATTCAGTACCAAGAGCTGCATCGTTCTGCGGACCCATGGAGAGAGGTATGGACAATCGATACATACATCATGAATCATAATATACATATGATATAAAAAGATTAATAATTTTATCTGACAAAGTAAAATTTTAAATAAAATTGTAATGAAATGATTGGCAAAAATGTAGGTTGAACAAAACTCGAGTGCACCGTTATGGCCGGTTGTGGAAAAAGAAGACAAGCTCTTGTTGCTGAGAGTGTCTGGCTCCAGTGAACACGCTGCTCCATTCCTTTACACTGAACAGCATAGCGTCTGCCTCAAGCTTAATAATGAGGTATGTGAATAGTAATATAACTTTTTTGTGTTTTAAAATGTGTTCAAGTTCTTACTTGAGCACTTTTCTTCTTAAAAATTTAGAAAAATGATAAAAAAATGAACTTTTTTTTCAGTTATTTTAAAAATACATTTATAGACATTGATATTTTAATAAGACCTATATATAGATATATTTTTACTTCACGTATATCAGGAGCCATAATATTGAACATTCACACGATTAAATGAGATGTTAAAACTGTGTTAGGAAAATTCATTTTAAATATATTTAAAAAACTAGTTTGTGAATACCATCAACGTAACTTACAATGATTTAATATTTAATGATTAAACGTCTACAAAAACACAACGGTACAGATAATGTTAGCTTTCGAATGATTAAATCGGCTCCTACGCTACGGACACGTCACCTGTGTCGTCGCTGGTGAGGTGCAGGTGTATATGATTGTTCCGGCGGCAGTACGGCGGGCTGCACGTGGAGGTGCAGCTGAGCGAGGGCGGCACGTACGTGTCGGTGCGGCAGTACCGCGACGGGCACGCGCCCGCGCTGCTCGTCAACTGCTCGCCGCGCACGCTCACCGTCTACGAGAAGGACAACGTCAACGTCAGGTCTCACTCGCTCTCTTTGACGACCGCTTAAATACTTGACCACTCAACTCGATTCACACATTCTATATTTTCCTATCAATTCTGATAGGTTCTATGATGAAAATAGTTGTTATTTTTTCATTACATAAGTTTAGTTAATAGATTGTATTCAATAAAAATATATTTTAATTAATATTCTATTTAAACATAGTTAATTAGTTTTCAAAATTAACAATCTTCCGTTTTTTATGTAAAAAAATTAAAATGATGATTCAATTTCTAATTAAAGTATTTCTTATTCATAGAAAAATTCCACCAATGAATAGGATGTTATACACGTGGGAAAATCCGGCGGGACCGAGAATACTCATATTCGAAGGCCATAAAAAGAAAGAAATTGAAAACGATCTGAGGAAAGATGGAATTGGGGATTTCTTGTAAGTTTATTCATTTATATCTTTACGTATTAAATTTTACAATTAATTAGGATTCAATCATTTTTGTTCATTACATTCTAATGTAATTATTATACCTATTTTTTATGCTTAAGACATGAATACGTAGCAAAGCAGAAGCCGTTCAATCAGATCGTGCCCGTATCGTCGTACAAGCGAGTGAGTACTGATCGGTGTGCGCGTGCGCAGGGTGTCGGCGACGGAGCGCGTGTGGTGGGTGTCGTTCCTGGACGGGCTGCAGCGCGTGGTGCTGCTGACGCCGGACGCGCTGCTGGCCAGCGGCGCGCACACGGTGGGCGAGGCCGAGCCCGTGGCCAGCGAGTTCGTGCTGGCCATCCACGGGCTGGGCCTGTCGCTCGTCGACGACCTCGGCCGCACCGAGATCCTCTACCTCTCCATCTCCAAGTTTGTCATTTTACAATTATATTCGATTTTTTTATTGTTCACAATTTCCCGCGTGCGGCACCAAGATGGCGGCATCTTGGTGCTTCGATTACTTCTTAAGATATGATCGTTGAATTAGAACACAATTAATACAATATAATAAAAATGTTTCGTTTTTAGCTCTGGAATTATTTGGGAGCAATGTAAAATAGGATCGCGTCGATATAGAAAGATCGAGGGACAGAAGTTAATACAATTCGAGGAGGCATACCAAAAGTATATAGCGGAGAAAATGGTCAGCGACAGTGAGATTTGCCCGCGGGTATATATTGATGATAAAATCGAGGTACGTATTGTTATTTAGTTTATGTTTAGTCAGTGAAAGCACATTATAAGAGTTCTGTAAAATCGCTATCGCTATCGAACCACCATCGCATCTAAGAGTCAAAATAGCGGTCAATGAACGAATCGCGCTCGGCAGGTGGACTTCGCGGAGATGCGCGTGCTGCGGCCGGCGGCGCGGCTGCTGCGGCGCACGCAGCAGGCGGGGCTGTGGGCCAGCTACGGCGCCACGGCGCACTCGCGGCGCCTGCACGCGCGCCTGCACCGCCTGCAGCTGGACCAGCAGCTGCCGCTGCCCACCTTCCCCGTGGTGCTGGCGCCCGTGCCGCCGCCGCGCTCCGTCGCCAACGACGACCCCAGCGGTACGGCCTCACCCAGACAATCGTTCGCTTCCTCCTATTGTTCACGTATACGAGTTTTCTTAATTTACCGATGTAATAGCTGCGTCCCCCGATTTAACCCGCATTTATGTATGTTTTATACACATGGGCCTTTCTTTGCCTCTATCTGATAAAAAACCACATGAAAATGAGTTGCGTTGTTTTAAAGCATACATAGGGACAGACTGATGAATTCGAAATGTTATTTGTCTGTACAAAGTAGTTTTTAATATTCAATATGTTTCACTAAATCGGAGCATACGCTCTAAAAATCAGGAACTTCAAAATACTAATGAATTTATTTATGAACTAGCTGTGCCCGCCACTTCGCCCGCGTAGAAAAGTGACTTTGGGCAGCATTTTTGTAAATGCCTAACCCGCGCCAACAAACGTTCAGCAAGTTCAACGTGATTCTTTAAATTGCCATAACTTTTTATTTATCACCCGATTGACATGAATTAAAGACTAAATGCTAAGTTAGGCTCACCACAATATATCGTTGAAAATATTTTTTCTCATGTGTCTTCCATGTACAGACAGGGACTTGTTACGTTTTTATTATATGTAATATAGAAGAAAACAATCAAATACGAACATCTATATCTATCTATACATATATAATTAAAACGTAACGAGTCGCTGTCTGTACATGGAAGATATGTGAGAAAAAATATTATAGGAGACCTTTATTAACGCAATAGAACCCAAAACTATCTAGATGGGGTATTTAATGATATATTGTGGTAAGCTTCACTTAACATTTAGTGTTTAATTCATGTCAATCGGTTGATAAATATGAAAGTTATGGCAATTTAAAGTATCATGTTGAACTTGCTAAGCGTTAGTTGGCGCGGGTTAGGCATTTTAAAAATTGCTGCCCAAAGTCATTTTTCTACGCGGGCGAAGTCGCGGGCACAGCTAGTGTTTAATTAATTTAACAACATGACAGATTGCATGATTACTATAAACCCGTAACAGGCATGAAGCCATTCATCGAAGTATCGATAGTGGAGCGTATAATGGAACACAGCAAGGTGCGGCAATACAAGTACTTCAAGATGCTGATCCAAGAGTTCCACGTGAAGGTGGACATGGGGCTCATCAACGCGCTCATGGGCATGTTCCCGCAGCGTCTGCTCACTGAACAGGAGGCTGTGAGTACACAACTTAATCCTAATATACTCTGTACAGAATGCAAATCTTATTGATATAATTTTATAATACCTCAGTATGTGTTGTATTTTAAAAGTGAGTTTCGTTTTATCTTAAACGAACAAAATCTTGTAATTTTACTCAGTCAGTAAAATTTAAAAAGCGAAAAACAAATTTTACTGACTGAATAAAGTATTGTGCCAAAACCGACAAATATTTGAAAAAATCTAGTTCGATGTTGCTTAAAATGTTTCATTGTTGTTTAATGTTTGTAGTTGGACGCGTTCCAAGCTGATTTGGAAAAGGCGGGTCAGCCACTCGAAGCTTTGGCGGCAATGGGTGCAGCTTCCGACTTGAAGAACTTCTACGATAACCTACATTTGTCTCCGCTTAAAGTAAGTACATTTGTTTCTTAAATTTGTAATTTAAGTAATCATTTTAACACTTTTGAATTACACTGTAACTCTTTCATATGATGATATTATAATATAATTACTTGTATAAATTTAATGGTGGTAGAATTGTCACATACCGTTAGTTTGAATTAGATCTCCTCCCGTACCCGTCCTCCTATTCTCTTCGTCCTGTCTTTTGTTCCCTTTTGAACAGTATATCAAAAGGATCGGCAACGTAATCGTGAAGTATTTAGCTTTGTCCATGGGCCGAGAAGGTGGCTTATCATCCGGTGATCATCCTGCTGAGTTACCCTTAATCATAAGTAAATGCTGGTGTTATAATATGAATAAAATTTGCCAGGTGCACGTGTCGTTCTCGCTGGGCGGCGCCAGCCAGCTGCCCACGTTCGTCGGCACCGTGCTGCAGAGCATCGGCGTCACGCTCACTGACATGAATGACGTCGTGTTCAAGTGAGTACTGTGACGTAGCTCAGATGAACGATTATTACCACCTTTGCTATGAAATAAGCCGCTATTCTTATTTCAGGGGGTTAGTTCCGCCCTCGGTGTCTGCTCGTACTGTCGTAATACTAGGCTGATCTAATCTTTAATATGAGCTATAAATAATAATAATTTTATTTGACAAAAGTAGCTATTTGGATGAAATGTTTTTATGGGTTCAC
Source organism: Eurema hecabe (assembly GCA_026213755.1). Classification (NCBI taxonomy): domain Eukaryota; kingdom Metazoa; phylum Arthropoda; class Insecta; order Lepidoptera; family Pieridae; genus Terias; species Terias hecabe. The sequence continues at coordinate 6,175,320 of JADANM010002527.1, forward strand.
ATATTTAAAGATTTTTCCTGATGCAGATTGTCTTACTACGAGCGAAATTACGAGTTCTTATCGCAAAAGGAATTGATAGGCCAAGTGCAGAGCCACTACACGGGCCAAGCTCTCAAGCAGTTGTATGTGTTGGTGCTCGGTCTCGACGTCATCGGCAACCCGTACGGCCTGGTCATCGGATTGAAGAAAGGTGTCGAGGATCTCTTCTATGAACCATTCCAGGTTCGATGCGACTTTACATTATATAACTTTCTTTATATAATCATACAACTTCGTCGTCGCCCGATAGAAGGTGACTGGAGGTAGTCATTTGCTCGCTGACTCGGATATATTCAAAGGTTCTAAAATACGTCGTAGGCTTGTAATTAAAGGAGGATAAAAATACATTATTGTTTACTGTTATATAAAATACTTTATCTATATATATCATTCATAATAAGCACGATTAAGTTTAATTTGACATATGATATAATGTAGTATAATAAGCCGGACGTGTGTCGCAGGGCGCCATCCAAGGGCCGGGCGAGTTCGCCGAAGGGCTGATGCTGGGCGTGCGCTCGCTGGTGGGGCACACGGTGGGCGGCGCGGCCGGCGCCGTGTCGCGCATCGCCGGCGCCATGGGCCACGGGCTGGCCGCGCTCTCGCTCGACAAGGTGCGCGCTCTTAGCGGCGAGGGCGGCCGCGTGTCCGTGTGCGACACGACCACCGCGCTGCCGAGAGCGATTGATCGACAAGAAGATACTTCGTCACCGATGCGACCCATCTCTATACGGGCCTACTCGTTCTAATCAAATTATTTTACGTGACACCAGACTACTTCGAAAGTCCAGACTCACAAATAAAACTTATTATTTGTTAAGTAACGTGTACTCGTTATCCACAGGAATATCAACGTCGTCGCCGAGATAATATAAACAAGCCTCCTGCTAATTTGCAAGAGGGTCTCGCCAGGAGTGGCAAAGGGCTCGTGATGGTAAGTAGTCGTTTATACTTTTATGTAGTTTAATTTGAAGCTACTAATGTTAAATTGTCGCGAACACATTTTTTACGAATTTAAATTCAATTTTGTTTTGTGTTTCGCTCTTTCTTGGTAAATAATTAATTTGAAATTTTAACATAAAGAAATAAACCAAAAATTTATTGCATCATACGATGAATATAAAACGCATAAGTATAAAACACTCGTCCGACGCGACGATCGTCCGCATGCCGACAAGTACGTGTATAAAATATGAAGATATGTACTGAAAGAAGTACGAAGTGAATGTAAGCAGTATGTAGACGTGAGCGTGCGCGTGCGCAGGGCGTGTTCGACGGCGTGACAGGCGTGTTCACGAAGCCCATCGAGGGCGCGCGCGAGCAGGGCGTGGAGGGCTTCTTCCGCGGGCTCGGCGTGGGCGCCGTGGGGCTGGTGGCGCGGCCCACGGCCGGCGTCGTGGACTTCGCGTCCGGCTCCTTCGACGCCGTCAAGAGGTGACCCCCCCTCCCCTCCCCGACCTCGCGACTGCGTGATCGTTTTTTCTCTTGCGCTACTGACGTGGTTGCATGCCGCCTGCTCTGCCTCTTTCGCCTTACCACTTCAATTCGTGCCCTTCGGACATGTTACCTTACATAGGGTGTTGGTTTTATGTATCACTTCTTCATAATGATGTGTCTCCTTCACGTTCTGCTTGTGTACCTTTATATACAGCACGTTATCGGTTTTACTTTCGCACGCATTTTTAAACACACTCTCCAGACGAGATGCTAAAGTATTATAAATGTTTTGGTGTATATTGTCATTTTGTATCTATGTCCGCGAACACCTTAATGCGCGCGTGATCGTTTTTAAAGCTCTAACTATCTAAAAGAGGTCACCGCTTTCTGTTTAATTTAATTTAAATAGATATCTTTTTATATCCGGGGTTCGTGAAAATCATTTAATTATTAAAAAATGTTTTAATCTATCCTGAATGTTCCTAATATGATTTGAGGTTAACGTCGCGTCGTTAACACAAATTGTAAAAGTGATGCGAAACCAAAAACCCGTGCATGATATTTCCTAATAACGAGACTTGAAACGTTAATTAAGAAAGTACTTGTTGAAGTGGGAGGTAATTTAATTAGTAAGATTTTCCGTTTAAATATGGTTAAAGTATCTATATTAAGTTCTGAGTGGGCGAAGCTGTTTTTTTTTCCTGTGTCGATAACGTAGTACAGTTTTTAAATACAAACGAAAAACGATCACGCAGCGCCATGGGATTTTTATTAAATAGTTGAATCACAGTTAAAATCTTTAGTAATTTTTAATCACACATCGTATTAATAAACTCGCTTGTATGCTCAAATACTTTACGTTTATGACCACTCAAACATTTTATGACATTGATGTTAACTATATTATCATTTGGAGCGTGTGTTAAATTAAATGTTTATTTAGTTCGTCACACATAACTTATGAACATTGGTAACTGCACCTTTTCAGATATTATTTTATTATAATGTTACATGAATTTTTAATCACACTGCATTGAGAGTAATTGAAACGATTTCTCTTATATTTTAATGAGATGTAAAATTACTCTATTTAAAACAATATTCCTTAATCGTAATAACTTTCCTGTTATTCATTCGCAATTTATTGTTAATTGTAAAAAGTATTACTTTTCCGAATAATTCTATCAAAGTATTGATAACGGTTCATTATAATTGGATTTTTCGTCCCGGCCAATAATTGAATCAACGAATATCATATATCATAATTGCCCACGATAGCTGTTCACTACAAATACGTTTTTCTTGATAAAATATATCTTGAAGATCATAAAGCTGTAAACTGAATTATTACATGAAATAAATTGGCGTTAAGTTATTTTACATAGGTATTTTTTTAAATAACTAGATTTTATTATTGCTCTGTAAAAGTCAGCCTATTAATTTCTGAAATCAGATATTGAATATATTTAAAAATGTATGTTATATTCCCAACAAATAGATTATTTGTGGGCATCTTCAAAAATTTTTAATTCCCTCGAACGCTAATGACTTTTGATTGAAACATTCATAGGCTCTTTAAAAGCTTTTAAATGGTTATATGTTTTGAATCATTTATAGTCAGAAATTAAAAATATTTGCTGTCTAGCCACGTGAGCGTATAACAAACTGTCATAAAAAACGTAAATACATATTCATATATTTTTACTCTTGTGTGTTATATTACAAAAGGACATAAGACTATATTCGGAATATTTTCTTTTAGTAACAATTGTAGTGAATAGTGCAAGAAATTTTAAAATTTAATGAAGCTCTTTGATTTTATAAAAAAATACGTTAATGTTTTGTAGCCGCTTAGGAGTAGGATTCTAATGAAACTAAACGATTAGTCTGCTAACTAGTCACGCTTTAAAGAATGAATATTTTTTTTATTGTTACTATTTGCAAAATTTTCTTTGCAAATGTTACTATACCTTGAATGTGCAAAATAAGTCAGCATGATTTTTCGCAGTCACATAAGAAGTGAGAATCCAGATAGTGACACCGACACATATTTCGGATTTGGGACATTCCGACGTTATTTCCGAATTTGGTTAATTGTCAAAAAATTGTGTAAAACACACTAGTCATAAAAAAATGTGTAAAACACATAAGCATGTCGTGGTTTGTAAGGCAACAAAATTTACTTTTTTATTGGCATTGCAAATGAATTCGGTATTCGGTAGCCGACCAGAGTGTGACTGTCGTATCGTGATGGTGTGGTTGTTGGTGTTGGTGTGGGTGTGGGTGTGGGTGTGGGTGTGGGTGTGGGTGTGGGTGTGAGTGTGAGTGTGCGTGTGAGTGTCGGTGTCGGAGCGCGTGCGGCGAGCTGAGCTCGGCGGCGGGCCGGCGGTGCGCAGGGCGTGGTGGAGGGCGTGCGGGGCGTGGTGGTGCGGCCGGTGCGCGGCGCGGCGGCGGGCGGCGCGCTGGGCTTCGCGCGCG
>JADANM010002527.1:6179373-6206489 GCA_026213755.1 Eurema hecabe
ACAATAATGGTAAACTCGTTATAAAAATAAAACAGTAGTTTGTTCAATAATTATAAGGCACAATAATCTTAATATATATGAATTACGTGTCACATTGTTTGTCCGCGATTGACTCCAAAAGTACTGAATCGATTTCAAATTAAATTTTCACACCGTGTGCAGTTTTATCTAACTTTACACCGCAAGGCACAGCTAGTAAATAATAATAATAAGCCTTATTTCACCTCTTTAAATTTTACATTGAAAATTAGTGTTAGGAGTGTTAGTTAAAAATATTTAATTAAGTTATAATTTTAGTGATCTATGACGAACCGATATAACTTAAGACGAAGTGAATCCCATTTGGGTGACGGCCTCCCCTTTCTTCCTTTATTCTTTCTGTCTGTGTATTTTCCTAATGTAAAAAATATAAAATGCAATGAAATCGGTCAGGGTAAGTTCGTGAGCACGGACACGTACGAAGCGCACGTGTGGGTGGTCCCGGCCAAGGAGGTGGTGATGTGCACCGACAAACGACTGCTCTACCTCGAAAAGAACAACGTCTTCGGCGGCTGGCAGGTGAGATCGTTCTTCGTATTCATCCGTTATGAACCCGACACCAATATGAAGGGATGATTGATAAATATTACAGTCTAAAAGATCATGTCGGTATGCTGTACCCCAGTGCCTCACTTACTGAAACATTATAAACATATCAAAATAATTCTGAACTTGAATTTCGTTACTTGAGATTATATTCACATACCTAGGAGATCTTAATTACTGTACTATAATTTAAAAATTTCTAATTTAATATTGAAACTAAAGTTCCTATTGCTAATATCTATGTATCACGTATTAAAATACTTTTACACATTCATTTTAGAATTGTGTGTTGTGTAATGAATTATTTAGATGGAACATATTTTTGTCTCATTCAAGAAATTTTTCGACTCCAGAAAAGCTTTTCTTCATTTGTTGATAATGTAATAGAATTACGAACCTCGATGATAGATACAAAGAATAGATTAGTCAGGTTGCGAGTTCGCAAAGTGTGCTTTCAGTTGAATTATTACTTTTCGTTAGACCGTTAGAGAAAAAGTTTCCCGAAGCGTATAATATAATGAACGAGGAGAGGGAATAAGAGCGGGGTCTGGCGCAGATCGTGTGGACGTACCTGTGGAGCGAGCTGCCCGAGGCGCCGGCGGCCGTGAGCAAGGGCGTGTACGTGGCCACGGCGCGGCGCCGCGTGCTGGGCGTGTTCCCCAGCGCGGGCGCCGGCAAGCTCATCTTCCTGTACGACGAGCAGCTCAAGCGCTACCTGCTGGCGCAGTGCCAGCGCCTCATGGCGGCCCGTTGACATGAGGACGTAGAAGGGATGTCCCCGCCCGAGTGGCTGGGACGATTCTTTCTACAGATATTCGATCTTCGCACCGCGATGTTCGCTCTCGCTTATCACTTCAACTTGCACCATTTGGCGCCCAAGGGCTTCCGCTGAGCGCGTCGGTCACTATTACCTCACTCGTTAGATTGATGATGCCTGAAATGAGAATCCTCCTGAATGTTTCTGAAAATATTTTCGGTTTCGATATTCTGATCCGGTCATTATTATTAGGAATATAAACATATATGAGTAAAATACAGTTTTCTGGTAAATTGACAATATACAAAATGACAAGTTAGGTTTAAGCTAGCAAACATGGCGCAAAATGATATATAAAATAATTTGTGTATTTGTCAATTTTTTTACCTTCTTAGATTCTATATAATCTAAGCTGAATGATGCATTTCTTCCTGCGTTCTTTAATTGCGTCTTCCGTGTTGTATATTTTGTTGCTTAAGGTCGCTTTGCGGTAATATCATTGCAATTTATGCTTAATATATGAAAAGTGTAAACAATGATCATGTTCTTTATTAAAATTGAGTAAGGATGTTGCTTGTGTTAATGTAACGTATAAAACAGATATTAATAATGCATGTTGATTTGTCTCTCACCTACACAGTACAAACGTTGTTACAGTGACTTGCATATTTTATGTTTGTTCACGAGCTCGGCCAGACTTTTAAGTTTATAGGATATCGTAAATATATTGTAATTGTAAAATCTGGTCAAATTCTATAATTGTTATTTCATAAATACTTTTTCGTAAATATAAATACCCAGTGCCTTAATGCATATAATATTGTTTAAGAAAAGAATCGATTGTGTCATGTATTTCTGTTAAAGTTTTATTCGGAAGATAATTTAGTAAATCAAACAGAACTTTGATTATAATTATTATCTATCATGTAGTTCTGCCTAAAGCTAAAAGTGTACTGTTTTTTAAAGCATATATTTTATAAGTTTTTATGATGCTGTATTAAATTCTTTTGAAAAACTTTGTATATTTACGCGTTACGCACGTTACTTATTTTGATCTTGTTTGTCATTTGTTTATAATGTTTTTGATTAAACTTACTTCTATTTAAAACGTTTTTATTTAAACCCTATATAACCGTTATATCAGAAACTACGCTTCGGCGACAATGGTAATCGCCTTTATGTATTTATTAATCCCGATTAGAAGATAACATTGAGACATAAACCGAATTCGTATAAACGTGTTAGTAAAACAATCAAAGTGAGCTGTAAAGGGTTTTATACTCGAACAATAAAAGGGATATTTGGATGACAGATTACGTCTGCAGCATAATGGACTTTACGAGCTCTCAATTTTAATCTCCGTTTAACTCGGTACTCGCGTACGTATCCAGTGCTCTGTGCCGATGATGTAGGAAGTGTTTTATGTCACAGGACGTATAAACATATTACGGCATCTGTACATCACTTTACACTTTAAAATCTATATATATAAAAAAACATCCGGACCAAGAAGCACTTCCACTGGACTTTAACTTAAAGGTGAATACAGTATTGAAGTATGCCGTAACTTATTACAATTTTATTGTTGTTATTACTTATTACTCATGATTACTTGATTTTAGAACTCTTGACTAAATTTGGATCTATTTTTTATGTATGTATTTGTATTCCATTGGTCACAAAAACATTAACAAGTGTTTTTATTTTCATATCATTTTCATATCAAATATATCGTTAATAGATACACATATGTATTTTTACTCTATATCAAAAGAAGGTTATCTTACACAATGTTGAGGTATTTTTCTGACTTGGTTATCTTACCTTTAGGCGCATTTCAAGAAAAGAATATTTACCTTAACTGAGATCCGATGAGCGATGAAATTTATTTAAGCTTAAGGAAATTTTCATACGTAGCCACGCTTCACTTGGTATGTAGGTAAAAAAATTGTACGGGATTAAAAGTCATTGAGCTGGAATAGAATTGAGAAAAGTGGATTTGTTAACGAACTGCGAGCAGTCGCGACAGCTGTCGTCATCTTTTCTCAACCGAAGCCATCTTGTCGCTGTTAAGCTTCAAACATCTGCTTTAATGGGCCATTGTGTGTGGTTTGGATCTAAGTTTCAAAAAATTATACTAATTATAATTTCAATAGACAGGAAACAGAGAAAAGAATTCAATTCCTTTTTAGAATATATGATTATTGTTTAAAGTTTTTCGTACCGACGCTTATAAATACACATTATAGTCTAAGTTTTTCCTTTATCGAAGTTAGTATGCAAAGTGAAAAACGAAATATTTTTCAGTTCTAAGAGGAGTAGCAAACAATTTTTTATATTTCAGAATGCAAATACCTGAAAATGGTAAAAGTTAATAAAATACACAAGATACCTATGTATTGAAAACTATATCGAGACATTTTTAGTTCAAGAAACGTTTACAAACACTAGTTAAATAATAAAATAAGAGAACTTACAGGGACTGAGTGGTTAGCCATTCTATGAAAGATACGAAACATCTTTTTAAATAAGAACGGTCTTTAATCACAGGAATATAGCTTTCTCGTCTTTTTACACTGGTCAATCCTTCTTGGTCTTATTTGTAGTTTATAATGGAATCCTTGTCTGCAACTCTAATTTCGACTTTTATTCAGCGCTATTATATCGTTCGCTACTTTATTACCTACCTACTGGAATACAACAAACATTGCTACTTTTTTTTACTAACATAAAATTTAAGATGAAATGTAACGTTTTAAGTACTTTGTTCTGGTTGTTAAGAGTTATTTTATTTTTTAAGCGCAGATCATACTTTGAGTGGATATTTTTATATTACTGCCTAATAAATCGTCTTATCCAAATTGGCCAGATTTCTCAGACTAGGTACTTATCTCGCACCCGGTATTTGTAACAAACATTTGGACAACAACTTACGTATGAGATGATTGAAGACTATGTTGGTGTCCTGGGATTGAGGAGAAAATTATTCCAGGCCTTATAGAAACAAATGTAACTATTTACTTGAACTATATTATTAAAATGATTCTATGCGTCGCCAGTATAAGTAAGTTTAGTTTTCGAAGTGACAAAACATATTTTATATTACGTGAAATCTTTAATGTAACCATAACAGATGCTATGAGCACAATGATTAAGGCAATATGCGCCTCCCATCGAAGGCGTTTACAACACGCGTTACAAGGATTGTACTCGTGATGTGGTTAACTTAAGTGTGGACGACTTTATGTTTTGTACTGAATAGATTGTAAAATAATAAATATAAGAGGTATGTCTTACTTTCATTTACCGAAGCCTAATCCCGTTCTGTTCCCGATATTTTGGAATATCCTCATGCGGTCCTTTAGTAGCACTAAGTTTTTAAATTTAGTAAAAGAGTAGCTTTCTTTTAAAAAAATTAAAATAAAGTTCTAACAGTAAGTATTTATGCAATGAATACTCTTTTTAAATAGGCGAACATACACGGCCATGGCTATGTATTGCTAAATATTTAAAATCAGTCTAGTAAATCCAGATGCCTCTCATATTCACAAACTAGTTATTCATATTAGAATACATAAACTAAGTAAAAGGTTTAGAATAAAAATTTACAAAAAAATAACCTAATAGCCTCATTAAAATGCAATAACAACAGATGAAGTTGTTACTTAACAGTGAAATCGGTTTAAATGAGTCGTTAATTGTCTTGAGTGTCCCAGACATGCAGTGTCTGCACCCCTTTACTTCATGTTTATTTATAGAAAGTATTTGTCAGTATTTCGAAACAACTGTTTATTTTATCATTGTCTACCTAAGTAAGAATCCAGGATTTTTTATTACTTATATTTAAAAGATAATTGTAGTAGTAGGATTTCTGTCTATAACGTTTAAATGTCATTTCTCCTTAATTTAAGTAACCTACTGACTATCGTAAATATATTATTATTACCAATAAGATTTGTTTTCATGCTGAGACATTTATGACACACTTCATATTTCGCCAATTCTATTATTTTTTCCTAAAGTACCTATAGTCTTACTAACATAATAAGTACAACGAGTCTTGTAAAGAGCTTTCTTCAAATTACAGTAGATGGGTAAAAATATGTTACCGTAGTATCTAATAACTGCAGAAATCCATTACATAGTCTCTACTCTCTAGCTTTCATTTATAAAATACAATAAAATAATATTTACAGTATAAGTTTCCTCTGTCGCAAGGTAAGTAGATTATGTTGTCTAAGGGAAATACTTAATTATATTTCCTTTCTTACTTATTTAAAAAAAAATACACGTCTTAATCTAGTTTTAGGTATATTTTAGATTATATTAAGACTTTGAGACTAATCGAAGTAATATGGCATTAAGAATAGTGTAGTAACACTAAAATGAATTTGATTTCAAAATGTATGTTTTTATTATAAAATTTAATGTATATTTATTTGTCATATTCGTGTATCAACAGACGATAGCTTTCCACATGTGTATACTTCGTAGCTGTTTAAAACTCATTCATGTGTTGACTTTGATAAAAGCATGTCAGGGAAGAGAGTTTTCTTTTTCTCAAAGGATTAAGGTCTCAAATACAAAAACAAACTTTTAGAATAACCGTATATTGTACGTAAACGATCTATGAAAGTGTTTAACGAGGTAGATAATAGCATTTGAGGGTTATCATATTACGCATTAAAATAATTCAGGTTCGTATGTTTGAACAAACAGATCTTGATTGAAGTAAAATATACACTGCCGATAGAATAATCGACTTTAATCAATTAAATTTTGATGGAAGAAGGTATTAATTTCTCTTTCCAAAAGACATACAAAATAAAGGAACTATATAATGATGTCTAGTATTAGCTTCTGCTTAAATTTAACTAAAATATTTTATTAGCTACATACATTTTTCAAAGGCAAAGTTAAGGCAGAATAATGTAATTTATGTAGGCGCAAATCGCAATGATTTCTCATTAAATATTTCAACGAAAATAGGAATTAGCGGAAAAATTGAATTTGAATTGCTTTTTAGGGCCTCGTACGAAAAAACGAGACTTAATAACATCTGTAACACTCTTAATGGATAAGTATTTACTTTTATTTTTACGTCAAGGCTAATCTATTTTAAAGCAAACTGACTCAACGTATGCAAATTAATTATGAATTTGTAAATATGTTTTACACTCTCATATTGTTTAGAAAACAAGAAGCGGTGAAATAAAAAAAAAGTAGTATAGTTAAATATAGGAGTAGTATAGTACTTACCTAATACTCGAAAACATAAAAGAAGTATGTGTATATTATATATCTTATAAAGGAAACTCCGCGTATATTATACGAGTTTAACTTGCTCTTGACCAATTTTAATTGTGTAAACAGTTGTATGATCAAGTGGCAATCATGGTCCAATAGCTAATTTAATGGTGCCATTGTGTTTGATTGATTATATTTATTGTTGTCTCTCATACAGGGTAATGACGCAGATAATACAATGAAATATTTTGATTCACTGCTTCACTAAATATAGGACATATATGTAGAAGGATATGTTAAGACGTTATCAATTTAGTACATTTTACCTTAGTACAAAATACCTGCATTTAGTACTTGTACGTGTATCGATATATGAGCTCATCTTTCCCCTTTTCTTATTCTCATATAGAATATGCTTTATAAGTAAAACGTCACAATAAATTTTCCCGATTCGGGAGGTAGTGAGCTATCGTATATTCCGAATATCCTATTTGTTCTCAATGTATCTATTACGGTAAGCTACGATTAGGAAACGCGAACATCCTTTGGGAAATGAGCACACGTATTACGAATACAAGCCGATCTTGGTTTAATTTTTTAACAAATTTCATTTTTATAACAGAAAGAAGTTCATTAAGTCGAAGGTGAGAATTCTGACATAATAATAATCAACGTAAAAGTGAAATGGACATTCAGTATTCACAAAGCGTAGTAAAAAATGGACGAACGTTAAATATTTTTGTTTCGTGAGAGTTTTTCCACGAGAACTAGAATTCGTTTGAAGTATTCAAATTAAGCGTTTTAAATACAGCTTTTTAACACATTCGCTTCTGAATAGCCGGCATCGAAAAGGTGGGCAAATAGTGATTTTTTTAAGTGGTCACTTTAAAAATGTTCTGTTTATACATTCTATCAATTTATATTATAACTTTTAGTATGTAGGTAAAATTCTATTTTTTTGTCATTATACGTATAATTATACATATTATATATTAAATGTTTACCAGGATCAGTAGTTTAGGAGTCAATTGCGGACAAGCAACGTGGCAAGTAATTAATATATTAATACTAAGGTAATATACCTAACCTACGATATAAATTATAAAGATATTATTAATTAAATAATTAATTATTACGAGTAAGATATTCTAGAATTTACAGTTTTAAAAAAAGCTGTTTTTTTAAAGTGGTGTTACTGTCTTAACAATTTTTTTATGACGTTGGGATAAAATTTTATTTTAGACATTGGAGGACTTAAGCGAGTTAAAGTACTACTACTACTATAAATATATTATATATCTATAGTAAAACTCTTTTTAAATTTCAAATTCAATTTACTAAGAATTTACTCAACAAATTAAATAGCAAAACTTCTTTTAGTATATTGCTTTAGCTATGTGAAAATTCTTTTAAAAGTTTTTACTTATCTATAAGTTAATAAGTTAATCTATTGAAAATTCTTATGATAAAAATTTGATAGATAAAATCAGGAAAAAGTACAATTGAGAATTATTGTACTTGATAACATAATATGATACTGCTTTACAAAATTTCGTGTTAAGTTTGCGGAAAAACTTGTTGACGTGTCAAGTTTGTTACGGACGCTGTCAGGCAGAACCGCCTTGGGGCGGGGTGGAGGCGGAGTTCTAACCTATATAAGCTTTGCAAGCCTGAAAACTTTGCTATTGAATGCGTGCGATCATTTCGATAAGTGATCCCGACATCTGCCGAGCGCGTCACTTTCGTCGTATATTTGTGATCAGGTAAGTTCTTTAAACCCATTAATAATATGCAATAATACTCCCATGGCAAAAAAATATTTTCAATAGCGGTTCTAAATTTCTGAAACATAAAAGTTCAATACGAGCGATTTAAAATAGCGTGTCTTTAAAATAATTATTCTGTAGAAATGATTATTGGTCGATTTAATTTAGAAGAAAAAAATGAAGTAATATAATATCTTCTTACAAATAAAATTTATAAAAATGATATAATATAATAAAGGCTCCATTTAATAAAGGCTTATCGTAAAATCGCCAAATTATAAACTAAATAACTCAAACGTTCAAAAAATATTGTGATACACAGACGGATTGTCTAAAGTAAACCTTTCAACTTTCTTTAATATTTTGTGATCTGTATGAAAGAAATAAACATGAGCCTAAGTAAACAGCTCATTCATTAAATCGGAAGACTTTTGAGAAAATGTTTAAGGTAAGCCCAACAAACATCAAAGGTTAATATTTCTGTGATTGTGTTAGTTTTGTGTTTCGACTTATGTTTGTAGAGACAGCGAAATGACATCTTATTAGACACGGCTCGCGATCGCGTAACAGAAACATATTATTGCAGACTCCTCGCGACATAATTGAACTATCGCTCTTATTACGTACATTTACTAAATAACAATATTTCTGAATTAATATCATATTTACCGGCAACACATTCGTGAGACCCGTCGAATGCTTATGAGTGGAGGTGGTTTCTTAGGACCAGATACCCTGCTTGTTTTCCCTCCTTTCTTTAAAAAAAGTAAAAAATTATACCATTAATTCTATGTAAAATCAAAAGATATTTTAGAAATAGAATATAATAAATAGATAGGAAAAAGTTCTGTTCCGAAACATTACAAATAAAATAGGTAGGTATGTATTTTATTTGCAATGTTGTTAAATAAATACAATATTATTAGGTTCTGAATCACTACACATGGTACGTTTGTACTGATGATGTGAACAGTTTGTAGCCTTTTGTGAACTAAAGCAGATAACTAGTTTAAATGATAGCATCAGTTTCGCCTTCTAAATTTCCCAACTCGTTGTTCTAGTACCTATAGATTTATACACAATGGTTATGATAAGGAATTTTGTATTAACTATTAACAACGGGTGAAAGGGATCGCCTTACAATAGCTTTACTGTAAGAACATTACAAGGAAACTATTTCGTAAGGAAATACCACAAAGGTAACAGCATTTTTTATAGAAAACAATTCCGAAATTGTTTTATTAAAAATGTATATAGAGAAGAAAGAAAAATCGTTTAAATAAGACGACTTCATCCGACTTTAGCAGCAAACATTAATATTGAGTACGTCAAAGTATGTCTAAAGGGCAAGAGGACATTAATTTTTTATATACATATTAAGGGATGAATTTCTTAGTCTAACCTTATTATTTATGTCTGACGAACTCTAAATTATATAATAAGATAAGACGAAATTTTTTTATTGTTTATTTTTAATGTTTTAAGCAACAACTTATTAAAAATAAAATATATGATTAAAGAAGATTCATTCATAGCACATACATATTAAAAAAGCTTTATTTTTTTAACATTGTAAAAACAAAACGACCTATTTGTAACAAAAGCTACGTATTTTTGTTTCACAACAACAATGAATATAGGACATATAGTAAGAAAATGTGTCAGAAAGGCATTTAGCTACGTATGTGCTATGAAAGAGTGCCAACGACTCTTTGAACAACCATTGAGCTTGTGTGCCTACGGCTGAGACTACGGCTTACGGCGCGGCGTAGGCTCGTAGCGCGTAGCGGACTAGAACGTTTAAAGTTACAAACTTAAAAGTATACTTAATACGACACGACAGTTTTGAATTTAATGTATGTTTTTATAATTTTTATGTTTGGCAAATTTGCATAGTAAACTTTTAGTTATCAAACTTTTTCAAAAGGTGTTAGGTACAGTTATATCTACAAAATCGGTACCATAACAATCAAAAAGCGTATATATTTAAAAGTTAAATGATATTTAAAAACAAATAGTCAAAATTAAAATTAAAAACAAAGGATGACATATTGTGTTTTTAATTTTTATCAGTTGAGCTAAAGTTTATGCACGATAGAACATGTAGTATGTTCTGACACAGATTCAAAAGTTAGAAACACGTGCACAGCTGTAAAACAAATAAATTTTAAAACTGACGCTAGATTGATTTTGATGCACTGAGCCTTCTGTAGCGAACGAGAGACACAACACAGATGATAAAAAGTTTAAAATCTGAAATTTGATTATAAAATACAATTAAAACGATAAGATCAATAAGCAATTCACGAGGAAAATGAACGTAAATTTTTTAGCAAAATGATAAGTAAACTAATAGTAATAGTTTTAACTGGAATGGCTAAGCATCGGCTTCAGTTTAATGTTTAGTATTATTCGTACGATCGTTGTTTCTAATACAACTTTTAATAATACTTTGACCTTTATAAACATGAATATAGACTTATTGTAGGCTTGGAACGAGGCTTAGGATTTGTAAATAGGATGGAGTCAAAAAATTGAAAAAAGCGTTCTCTGCAAAGTCCTATGCAATCTAAGATAAACCTTGCAATGATCTGTAGCATGCTTTTCTTGTGTAATTTTTTTTTCAGGTAATACTATTAGAAAAACTACTATTAAATAATCGTTGTTAAAAAAGGTCATATTTATTGGTAAATATATATTGCATTTTACCGGGAAATTAATTTGAATACTGATGGTTTTTTTAATAATGACATTTTATTAAGAAAAATCCATATCTCTGCACCGGGGTGGAATAATTTTATAAAGATATCTGATAGTAAGTAACGATTCGAAATATTTCCAAGAATTAATAAATGTTCGGATAACAGCTGGGAGATCGAAATTGTTGACGGCAATTAAATTTGTTAATTTATTCAATTACTGATTTATTTCATTTAAATTTTGATTGTAGTAATTATTATTGTAATATTGAATAGATCATAATATTTTGTTTTCAATTAGAAAATTTCTTGGTATTGGAAAAGCTACTTTAAAAATTCTAACATCAAGGAAACATGCAGTTTCAAAATAATAAAGAGATTTGGACATATTGATAAGAAATGGATCGATAGAAAGAAATTTAACTGAAATTATGTTTGTCATGGGGCATTATTTTACCTGTGAGCTTAATTTAAAACTCATGATGAAGTTACTTCCAATAATTTAGTTCCTATGCCCTGATATAATTAAATCAAACTTAATATGTCTTAGACTGTAAAATTAGAAGTTTGTGAAACATAGTTATTGGGTTTGACTCTATGAAAGAAGCTCGTATGGATTTTCAACGCACAACTAAAAAGATTTTATGACATGAGTGAGTATAAATATAGCCATCTTAAAATGAGCATGTTGACATTTACTGGCGTTCCTTGTAGCAGGGAGATCTTGCGAATTAATCACAAATGAATGAGCAATCATAAATGACTCTTGCTGAAAATTTTACATAGGTAAATTTTTAAGACGTATTTACTTATTACTTCTAAATAAGTTAACAAAATGTATCCTTTTAATGATATAATCAGAATACAGTGTTTCGGGTAAAATTTTACGTAGATAGAATAGATAGAAGTTTTTTTCCTATAACACAGTTTCTTATCGGTTCTTCTCTGTTATACTAAGACGATTTTAAAGTATAGTGTCTCATGTATAATAGTAAATATAACTTTAAACTTTTGCACGTCACAATTTCATTGTAACTGTATAATACCCTGAAATAATTCCTTATATTATTCTGCATACATTTTTGAAATTATTCTTATCTTGATTTTAGTAACATAAACTTTACATCGCCTTTAAACTCACGCATTACTCTCACAGCAATAAATTATTAATGTATAAACCATACAATTGTAGTGTATTAAAATGAAAACCTACGAGCGAGAATGAGCGACACGCATAAAAAATACATCAAAAAGATGTATCCGTTCGCGCCATCCAGTCCACAAGCGCTCTTATATTTTCCTAAAGAGTAAAGAGTTGTATCTTGTTGCGATAATAAAATCCGGTTTTATGAGCAAATTATGCGTTTTTGCTGTAGACTGGACGGCTATAAAGTTATTTTACTATTCCACTGACGCACGGAGCCGTTGCATCCTACTGCACTTAAAGGCTTCTAAACTAATGTTATTTCCTTGTCCTAATGCAAATTATTGTTATTGATATGTTGGTTTTATATATCTCAAGTGATAAAATAACTTTGTATGTAGGTAACGCTTTTTTTAAACGCCTAAAACGATGCTTAACTTCAGTATGTATATACAAACTTCAATAAACTGTAATATCAAAGTTTAACTTGTCTTACATTTTAGGTTTTATAATTGAAAACAATACAAGTATTTGTTAGCTTCATCCTGCTAATTAGGTCAAACGGGTTGATAATAGTCTTTGTTAACGTTAAGCATAAGTGTGTAAACCTACAAGTATAGGTAAAATGTAAACAAAAGAAGTGTGTAGGTATGCGGCGCATCAGACGGTGGTTGCTCGTCATTGTGAGGTGAAGTGTGCGATCGATTTTGCGGTGTGCCTCAATAGTGTTAGCCGTTTGTGGCCACCCGCCACCGGCTGTCGGCTGCCGCTTGTCACACATGACACTGCTATACTAGCCTTCACCGTAGTAATATAAAAACGTAATGATTTTTTTGAATAACCACTTCGTGCGGTTTTCACTTTACAATTTATTATCTATTTAAATAGTAATTATTGTTCTCTAGCTATACTTAGATGTTACTTTAGCTAAACTAGCATCCCGACTTAAGATAGAACTTAGTACATCTCGCCTGTTTCCAATAATAAAATACTATTATATAAAGGTCGGTACTATTACATTTTCCCCACTCTTTTTATCATCACAGCAAACGTAACAAGAAACAAAAGTAATCACATAAGAAGTCGTACAACAAGGTAGCCAGCCTCATTTGTGAGAAGTAATCTCTTAGCTGAAAAATGACACTGATATATGTAAGCCTGAACATCTATATTACTACTTCTATGAAAGATATTGACCGATTAACTTTTATGACCACGACATAGATTCCTTTTCAATTATTTCCATTAAATGAATGGTATTAAGGCCATAATCGTAATAGAAAAAGTACTTAATAAGTACCTTTTAATATTATAGCTCTTTTTTGAGACTACAGGAATAATAAATATTTATTAAAGTGCCTGCAACTGTTTCAATTGTTTACCAAAATTCAAAATTATAGAAAATGGCGCAAGGAGCTTAATTATACGTTCAATTAAACTAGTTTTATACCTATTTTTTGTTTCTTAAATAAATTGGAACATACGAAAAACAGTGAAACAATAAGACAGTGTTCGCCGTAGTCTTGTCGTTTCATTATTCGAATGAAGCTTTTCTCAGCGCCCTTTGTACGCGCGTTTGTGTATTCCCTATATAAATTATTTAACGAGGTTTTCTGTTACACTATGCGCAGTTTAATTTAGGGGTTTCTGTCATCCGATGCACTGTGTGTGATTAATTTTTATGTCTTGCAGTGAGTCTTGATATGATAATTCTATAAAATATTTCGAGTTTATGAAATGTACGAAAACGGAATAAAATTAATCTTGTTGAAAATCTTATAATTTACATAATTTCATAAATTGCATACATAATAACTCAAATAAATGCATTTAAAATTAGTATTTTAAAATATTGTTTTAATAAATAAATGATAAAATACTAATGGAATCAAACGTACCGTAACATTTAAGACCTTTACTTTAATAGGTACCTACATACAATAATATTTTAATTAGATGTGAAATCGAATTTATTGCGTAAACCAATAACGTGCCTCAACGAAAATTAAGGGGCCTAAATGAATTTAGAAATGTTTGATTCTTCGTGTAAGCATCATTATAATTATCTATACTTTTGTTATAATTCGGATTTGTTACTGCTATCGAAATATTCTTATCACCAAAAATAAGAATGTTTTTACTAATATTAATAGCCAAATCTAGCAATATATAATTAGCAAATAACCTACGTCTACAATCTTAAACTTTGGGGCTTACAAATGTTGTAAATGGACTGTAAATTTAAGTGAAAGCCTACCCCGAAATTGTATTAAAGTGACCTACGAAACTGCTTGGACATGTGTCCAAGCAGTTTCGTAGGTCGCAGTAATTTGTCACCAAATGTGACAAAGTGTCTAAAACTTAATTTGCAAGGTGATTATCTTCTTAGGGTTCGCCCATTTTAGTTTGCAGTGTACAGACCAAACTGTATTGTTATAATAATTGTTGGAAACAGATTTCATTCATTAATTTGCTCAGTTTCGGGCTTACAAAGAAACAGATTGAATTTTATAGATTGAAAGAAAAAAATATACAATATATTTTATTATAGGTTAAATATTTTTATTAGGTATTTTTAAAATTTTGTATCACTTTAAATATATCCATCTTCATAATCTTCATTATTTTTATCTATTAAAATAATGTTCACAATTGAATATCTTTTATTGGTATAGTTAAATATTGTCTATTACCTTATTTATAAATATCTTTTTTAAAGTAAGGCATATGAAAACAGTAATTTTTAGTATTTCTTGACTGATTATATATCGGTATCCTATTGCTATCCTTCTGCCTGTCTCTCTGTAAAGGATCTTGTTACTTCGGAAAACCGTATATAATTATGTTAAGTTACAGAATCGTAAATTTTTATAATTGTTAAAAGATGATTTTTCCCCCTTTTTTGGTAAAAAGTGTGGTACCCGTGCGAGTTTCTTACGCCGGTTCTTCTCGCCGGGTTAGTTCCCGAACCATGTAAACTTTCTGAAAATATTTGTTTCAAATTTATTCAGGAATAAAACATTTTTCATTTTCATTTTCATTCTCATTTTAGTCGGTTTTGAGTTTAATTATCTAATACTCAAGTCTACGTGATAAGTGTAGAAATCAAAACATAGAATTCTTATTCAAACACTGAAATTAAGGAAGTAATACTATAAAATAGAACATTTGTAATTTAATCAAAAATTTACAAGCGCGATGGGGTAAATGTTAAGCACTGATGTTAGGTACGTCTATCAGTTAAATAAAAGTAAAAAAAAAACAATAAAAATCGCTCTTATTGAATCAAACAGTAATTGAACCTACAAATTTCTCGTCTAATTAAATTCAAAGTCAAAAGTATCTTTATTCAACTAGGCTACGTTAAGTAACACTTTTGAATCGTCATGGTATTACAAAACATTTTCCACCGGTTCGGAAGGCAGTTTCTACAGAGAAGAACCGGCAAGAAACTCTGATAGTCACTCTTTTTAAACTAAGTACATACAATTGTAAATATAAACAAAAACTCGACTATTATAATATTTATACATGAAAAAGGTCACCGTCCCACGAGCGTTAAGAAATATCATTCCAAGCATTCTTCAATATATTCATTTAATGTATAGTGCGCCTTTTTAATTAGACATTTTTTAACAAGGCTTCTTAACTTGGAATAAGTCAGATCCTTGACGCGATTAGGAAGCTTATTATAGAATAGTATACTCTGCCCCATGAAAAAGTTTTTTGATTTATTAAGTCGGAAGGCAGGCATAACAATTTTATCTCTGTACCTGAGAATCACTTGTCTTTGTGTACGTGTTGGCATTCTCGTGCACGTGTAATATATTCTTAAAAATATACTGTGACGGGTCCATTAGGATGCCAATTTCTTTAAAATGGTCTCGCAATGAGTCTCTTGATTTTAAATTATATATGAAACGTACAGCCCTTTTTTGAAGAACGAATATCGTTTGAATTTCCGCTGATCTACACAAGAGAAGAATACCGTAAGACATAATACTGTGAAAATAACTAAAGTAGGCCATTCTCGCTGTATCTACATCGGTAAGATGCCTGATTTTTTTTATGCCTGTTATACCTAGAAAAACAGTCGAATCTACAGGACTCAGTATCTCACCATTCAAAATAATGTTTCTATTTAATCTCTTTACATTTAGAAGTACAAATTCTACACATTTAGTTTTGTTGGAATTTAATAATAAATTGTTCGCAGTGAACCAATTAGATACGCGTGAAAGATCACTGTTTACTTCGTCAGTATTTGTGTCATGTCTATCTACATTAAATATGTATTAACAAGGTATCATCCGCTAATTAAAATAATACCTACCTATTTATTATGCAAGTTCATTTACGTAAAGTACTTGAATCCCAAAAAAAAGGAAATTAATTTATCAGTCCGTTTAAGGATTGATCACGTTGGTTTGCAATGTTTCACTGAATTTGTAGAATCCTTTTGAATTTGTGTAACCCTCATGAATATTAATGAAATGGACAATTGTTCTACTAAGCTAACGCAACTTTATTCACGGACTCGTACGCTTAGATGAGTCCCTAATAAAACAAATAATCAATTTACATGCTATTTGCGCAGTTGTGGTAACTTTAACTTGTTCTTTTGAAAAGGGTCAATAGTGATTAGTGCGTTCAGATATTTTTAATTCAAAATTTGTCCAATACAAGTTGAAAAATCGCCAGAACAATTTCTGCATACGTTTATTCTATGCGTTTTTACAAGTGATAATATGTCGTTAAAAGCGGGTGCGGCCAATGCGGCCCATTCTATCTTGCTACTCTTCTTCATCCCATCCTAGAACTCCTCAACCATAAAGTTTACCCCACTTTTGAGTCGTTATCGTATAAGCGATGCATTTAGCTTTGCGATTATCCATCACTAGGCTTCTATTAAAATCGCTTACCACCAGTGCTGCAATTCTTAAAAAAATGTTTAGTCTAAACAATTACAAGATTATACCATATGCTTTCCTCTTCTATCATATATGAAAGTTAGTTTTGAAATTCAAACCACCATACTAACACCATGCAGCGTGAAAGAGACGGAAAATGCTAATTGCATATCTTCCCCGCAATCGCATGAAGCTCCTACGTGGGTAGATCCTAGTTAATATTAAGCCGTCTTGAGTTCATTATGAGCTAATCTGGTTACAGGTAAGCACGTATGCCAGAGATTATCATGTTAACCTGTACGTATACCCACTGTTGAATATGTTACCTTAAATCCATTAGACCTTCTTCACACTTGAGATAATCTTCATAATGAATATCATACGATATGCAAACATTCATGTAGTTTGAGTTTAATATTTGCTTTACTGCTCTACATGACAGGTTAATGCCACTTGATTGGTTCTTGTGCGAATGCAGTATAATTTACCTGTTTTAACCATACTTAAAAAAATATCAATGCATCTACACACTAACAATATAAAGAAAAAAAAGTTTATTCGAAGTGACTAGTATTTATAAATAATGATACAGGCGTTTGCTTTTAAGTTACGTAAAATGTTATAATGAAGCAAATATATACATGCAATAAGAATAACCTGCAATAATAAAATTAAATGTACGCAATTTCTGAACAAAGCTTTTAATGGGATCGCTATATAAAAATCAATTTAATAAAATTCATATTAAAATGAAATATATCAACATTTATTTTACAATCTATTACTGGGAAGGCTAAATATTGTCCAAAATTAACAATGAATGATAATAGACGAAGTGCTCTCGCATAAAGAGGGACCGCAGATCGCTCATCTATAAGTGTTTACTGAGCAAGCCTTATGCAAACACTTGAGACTTTTCCGTCCTATTGTCGCCGTTCTACGGTATCCCATTTTATATACCAGTTGCTCTAAACGATGCCTTCAGCTTCCATGATAGATTGTTATAAAGGTAAGCGTGCAATATCAATATATGATATAGTTGCGCTTGTATCAAATAATAGAAGCTACTTTTGCAATATTAAAAAATACAATTTTATTTTATGATGTCATTCTTGTATCAATATTACATCATTAGTAAATATAACAGCTGTTGGAAAAGATTATATAGCTCTTAAATTTTTATTTTTTAATTTTTTAAACAACAGTTTAGACTAGTCAAAGGCAATCTTAACCATATTATTGTTGTCGTTAGTCGTAGCAAAGTGCTACGCGGTCCTCGTTTGCAATCTTCTTTTACAATTCTTCAATTTATGTTAAATAGCATTACATAAATAGTAGACGACAAAATTTTCAAAATAAGTATAAACATTTGAAGTACGTTCTCGTATATTATTTTAATTTTGCATTTATTTTATTATTTTGAATTTAGAATCACAAAGACTTCTACGAGTGTATAAAGTTATTATTTTTATAGAGAGGCATACACGAAACGTTTGATGTAATAACATTATGATATAAAGGATTCTTTTATGTCTGAATAAACAATATTATTCGGGCCCTCGCTCCTTGCTTATTGACTATATTCAGGACATCTCACGCTTCGCGACCCGAATAAGCTTTCGTTAGCGGTGCTCGTCAAACTATCCCTTGACGTTATATCGTATTTGCATATAAAATTTCGAAACCCTGTATATTTTCTCAAACATCACGGACACACACTTATAAGGAATTTAAATAGTACCTTTCAACTACTTGACATGATTGTATTTGTACACGATATTCAAGTGTTCATTATAACGCGAAATTCAGTATGACGTCACTATCGTGAATTCCCGAATTTCTTATGGTTATATACAAAGGTTTATTCCAGTACTAATTTTGTTTCCGTGGTCTACAGTACACAAACAACATGTTCTTTTTACAAGCCATTAATTTAAAACAGTAATTGAAGCCCTGTTGCAATTTTCAAACAATAACTTTGCTCGTAAATTGGAATCTACGAAACTGAATGGATCGGTAAAAATAACATATGCTAATTTCTTTTAAATTGAAACAAAATTTTATGTGACGTGCCCGATACGATATTTTAATGTAAATATATGTGTTTGTGAAACTATTCATTATTTTTTTAATCATAAATATAATGTTACAATTATATAAGAGTAATAAAGTTTTGTGAAAAAGGTACTTCATTTTTCAAAAGTAAACAATATTATTAAAAAATAAATCATACCATATAATTTTATATTATAAAGCGATAATACTTCTTGTGTTTAACCTGCATACATAATGTTTTTAAGTTAATGATCATAAATAATACTTAACTAAGCCAACTAAACCTACAACTATATTTCTGAAACGTTTACTTAAAGTTATCCTATCATATATCCGCCGGTTATACCAACGAGTATATAGCTTCTACATAGATTGGAGCAAAACTGTGTATAAACAGACGAAATTTCCTACAATATTATTGTAATCTATGAATATGTGTACAATAATAAGTTTTAGTATTGTATGTCCATATTGTAATGTTTACATAAAAACATAATTAAAGTAAGTAAGTAACGTAACGTAAAGATTTGCAATGGGTAAGAAAAGTCGGTGCTTAATTGCATACTTATGTTTCAGAGTCTTAATTACGGTGTCAGGTACACGGCTAGTCGGCTGTCAGGAAGACATCTATAATTAATTAATATCTATTGCGGTATCACGTGGACGGTATAAATATAAAATCAATCAGTTGGTACACGACGCGTCGTCACCGCTCAATTAGCTCGGCGAAGCAGCTCGAACATGATTCCTTTGATTGTCCGTAGACGAGCCAATTTGCCGGCACGCCCGCTTTATAGCCACATGCGTTTTATTGTCTCCACAAGGCATTATACTTATTTAGTTTCCGCCTCGTATAATGTGAGCCACGCGAATTGATTGATATTCGACAACTTGCCGAAGCTCGGAATGTTGTTAAATCTCTACGTTTGAAACTACGATGAAATTGCGTTCGTAAATTCTGAAACCCAATTGAAAGGTTGAACTTAATGCAAATTTTCGTCAATAACTTTGCTTCTTCAAATTTAATTGGCAGTTTTGTGAGTAGTTTGACGACTTTAACAATTTTTAAACTTTACTTCGACTATTGTAGGTAATGGTTGAAATCAAACCTTTTGAGGTAATTTATAAAAGCTAAAATAGGAAAAAAACAAGAAAATTAATTTAAAAATACCTAGTGCATTTATTAATTGGTTTTTAATTTAATAATAAAAGCTTCTATCAATTTTTGTTACGAGTACTTTGAAATTAAGGTTGTTGAAGAAATAGATATGAGTTAAATTAATTATGCTGTAAATGTAAAGTGTTCTTTAAGATAAATAAAACGTCTACTTACGGCCCAATAAACTTGAAAGTGTTTTTCAGTACGCTTTATAAACTCTGAGGATTGTAACATTGCTTAATACTTATTTATTGTACAGTCGACTTCAAATCTTATTTAACGATTAACATATTATGAATGAAATAAAATAAATAAAAATGTTTATTAGTAACACAAAAAATATAGATAAACAGGTTATAAATATACATTGGACCCAACACTAGGCACAGCCTGTCCCGTGGGGCCTAAGGTTCGTTAAACAAAAGTGAATGAAAGTTATACAGAAGTTTACAGTAGGTTCATGCTATTTTCTTTTTATATGCTAATTGTAAATGAAATTCTTAATAAACTAAAAGTATGAAATATCTTATAACTTAAACTTAAATAGACTTATTTGAGGAACTGTTCTATTCCTATGTAGTCTTTCTCTGCTAGTACTCTAGAAAGTTTATATTTTAGGTGGGCTGGAGAAGTGTGTTCTAAGGATTTACTGACTGAGACAAATTTATTATAGAGGTAAGGAATTGATTGAATAAAACATCTCAACATGAGAAAAAATCTTAAACAAATCCATAAAGATGGGGGAATAATTTCATAATATTGACACTAATTTATTAACATATGGAAATTGTTAATCGACTATAGTGGTTGAGTGTACTAAGACTTTAATACATCGGTTGAACATTGAAGTTTTCTATAAAATAAATGCATTTAGGTAATTCATTAAAATATAAGATATTAATAATGTTTCATAAATATATAACAAATTGGACAGGGCAAGATTAATGAGCGCTGTCGAATCCATTACATAAATTTGTGTTGAACGTATCTAAAAATTACATTAAGGGACCCTCGTCTCGTTCGAATCACTAGTCTAAATCACCACAGGAACAGAGGTGGATTAACTGGGCTGGATCTATGACAAAAATGGAGATAGAACTATATAGATCGGAATATTAGACGATTTCTTCAGATTATCTTACTTTATATTCTACAGATCTTGTTTTGCTTATTTTTCTTTAACTTAGAGCAAATTAGATGTATAACACTTAACATTGTTTTATAAATATTTATATTCCTATCGAATAGCTCCACTTTTACAGGGCTGATTTGAATTATTTAAATATATAAATATATTTATATCAAGTGACGCTAAAAAAGCTTCGTCGCTGGTCATCGCATAAAAAAGAAAAGTGAAGGAATTTGTTCTCGTTATTTCAAAATTTACCTTACCGTCATTCTTAAAATAACTTAGGAAGGTATATAAATATTTTTTTGATATCAATGGTATAATCAAAGGCACGTAGGCCTCTCGCCTAATTTCCAAATGTATTTTTTTAAAAACATCTACGATATACACTGATTTCACCAGCTTTCTGAATCCTACGCTGATTATTTGATAAATGAAATCAAATAATCAATATAGAATTTGTATCAAACGCCTACTAATGATCATTAAGATAACGCGAATATTAATTCAGTAATTATTCATGTAAATTGAAATGTTTGGGTTTGATTTACACACTTGACGAATCTCTTTGGATTCGGGAATATAGATGACAGAAGTTACGTTTATACTATTGCTTCATTAGAATTCTTGGAACTGATTTTCATTATTTTCCTTTATTAATTATGATATGATCATATGACGCAATTCCTAGGTTCAGGTTTTATTTTAGAAATTTTATATACTTACTAAAAAAGATACATAGTAAAACGGTTATCATGGTCAGCGGAGTTTAAAAACGGTTCGTTAGTCTCATCGGATTTTTGGGGATTACAATCCCGGGGCTCTTTATCATTGTCTATGAGATAACTGTTTAGGTCTCATGTTACAAGTAAGCCGGTTTGGTAATTTTCCGGATCCTAATATCTCTCACTGTTCTATTTCATTCAGTTGTTAAGATTACAGACAGATTTAAGAATAATTATGGATTGTAAGAAAGCATTAGAAGATTTTACGTAGTAATACGAGTGCAATGGAATGGTACGAAATGTGCAATGGAAAAAAAATAAACAATAAGCATCACAAGAATAAGAATATACATTTGAAAGCAATAATTTATCTATTTTATAAGACGAGAACGCGTTACATCGTAGCTAAATAAACTGTTTGCTTCGCTTTTTAATCCTTGATGATCTGAACTAAAATTCTTTTTCACAATGAAATTAAATACACCGATATAATATTAATACATCAAGAGCAAACCTCTTGAGCTATTGAAATTGCAACCGGATGATAGGTACATTATAACTTTTGTAATTTATTTTGATATGCTTCTGCGAACCGTTATTACATGTCGAACTTTTTTTTATGATTCGAATCGGTATAATTCAATTGGATTGCGCTAATCTACTTTCAACTTCTGAATATTACATACTCAATCATTATTTCGGAAGTACTGTCTAGTTTTTCAGCTAATAACTGTATTTAATTTCTAGACTCAAAACAGAACAAATCAATTTAAAAAATCATATCTGGTTGATTTCACTTTCATTATGTATAATATGTATTTTCACGGTTTAAAGGTAAACGTAATTTCCTATTTGAAAAATTATACATAGTGACTGAATATCTAATTTAAGTTCATGCTTATTAGTTTTCAGTGTAACCTCTTGTGAATTACAGAACTGGAACTAGCACCAAGTTCTAAATCCATCGATATCTGAACTTTGGAAACAAATTAAACTTTCATGTCATGTAATGGAGTTATAATTTGCATGTAATTTAATGAAACAATGACTTAAAACACCTATTTTCTTTGCTATATTGTTACTCTGTACATAATATAATTAGAAAAAAAATAATTCCATATGCAAATCATCGTCATTGCCGACCAGTATTATAATTACAGTTAGTTAGAATTACTTTTGAAATCGGTTTTAGATTAACGGTATACCGTTAATATAATATCGCAAGTGACAGCTATACACAACAATCAGGGCTCGTAGCGGCGTGAACGCTAGTAGTGTTAGGCATAGTGCACACTGGAGCCCCAACAACCAATTTGCCGGTTCATAGATCAAAGACGTGTCGTGAATCATTGGTACGCTCTGCCCTAATGTAGGCATTACTATGCTATAATATTTTACATCTATGTTCGATTTATCACCTGGTTACCTTTTAATAGTAAGCTTTTAAATTATCAAGTCTTATTATTGCGTTACTGGTTGTAGATTAATTATCCTTTAATCGTTTCTTGTTTATAAAACATAGCATGAAACAAAGTCGCTTTCTTCTGTTTGTCATTTAAGTATTCTTAAATCCTTAAAACTATATAATCAATTTTCATGCGGTTTTTAGAGAGAATGATTTAAGAGGATTAAGTTAAAGTTGCATACATGCATGCATTAATGCGGGTAACACAACGGCGCTGGGCTAGCTATATATAATTTACTAACTCTACTCAGTGAAATTTTTAATATCTTTAAATGGCTGTTTTAATTAAATATTTAACTTTAATTTAGGCTAACGCTGCGAAAGGTTTATCCCTTTAACTCTCTTTTGTACTCACCTAATTAAAAACATTAATGTTCTTTGTAAAAATACTTTGATGTCTGAATTATTGGTTAGAACAGAATTTGTAAGCAAAAACCTGGTGTTTTATTTTGGGTGGTTTGTTTTTTAGGGGTGAAATATAAATGTATAATTATATTTCATAGTTTACAATTTACAAAAAACCTCATTTACAATAGGCATTAAATTTTTATGTTGATTGTATTTTTTTTAAATACGAATATGATAGAAATGAAAGATTACGTTGCGTAAAATGATTATGTTATATGCAATCTTCAGTATTTATTATTAAAAAGCCTGTGTGCCGATACGAGCGTGATGAATGACTCCCTAAACGATCAATCAAGTCTTTTGTAGCAACTGCTACTTTTTCTAAAATTGATAAGAGGGTAATACTTTAATCATATTTTGAAAATTGTGTTTATTTTTAATAACTTATTTATTAAATAAATTACTTTTTTTGTATTGTATATGTATGTATGACTTTATTTTAGTACCTCTTAAGGTTGACAATATGAAAAAACAAACAAACATATATTTAGCGGGCAGGGTTTACATAAATCTACTTACGATGGTATTGTTTGGCTTTATTCAGAAACAAATTGGGCACTCCAACCCTGCTTTAGATAATATAAGATCTGAGCTTCGTACTCGTTTTTATTAAAATTATAAGCGTAAATATTATTAACAGAAACATTTTCGGCTATAAAAATTCCAAGCTCGGACAATATTGCGGCATGACATAAAAGCGAATGGTCTCGTACTCTCGTAACAAAAATTTGTATAAAACGTGCTATAGATTGAAGAGGGCGCCTTGCAATCTTCCTAGACTGATTTTTATTGAATAATTCAAATATTTCAATTTAAGCCTATATCGTATTTTTAAAGGATATTGGTGTTTTGTATCTTAAATCCAACACAGATAGCTTTAAGAAAATCAGTTAATTAAAAACAGTTATAAAATGATGCAATATGTTTCCTCAGAGGCACGCTGATGAAATTCTAAGCTCAGGATTTCGTGTGGATTTAGTTGTAGAAACAAAAGCTTTGTTGCGCTTGATACAAATAATTAAAAAAAAACTACAGTTCCACGAACTATATGATAAATTTATTCTATTGTACAAAGTACAATTAAACTTAGATTTATTTTATCGTTTATCTTCATAAAGTATTTATTGTTGTTACTAACCTTACCAAATAAGACTTTTAATCTAGAGAAACGAAGCAATAAGTAACTAAATAATGAACAGTTGTAATCTAAAAGACTCAGTTTTAATTATACTGTTGTCTAGTATTTCAACTCAGTACTACTTTGAAATCGACACAAAGATTTCGTATTAAGCTCAATATGGGGTGATTTATATCCCCCAAATTGTAAGCCATGGCATTCAACAAGTAGAGCAATGTCGTATGGGGGGAGGACACGACATGGCGTGTTAACAGCGTGACGGCGTGTCGGCGTGACGTCATAAATCACGTTTATCATGGCGCGTGTCAGTCGCGCCCGACACCACGCATACGTCTGCGATCTGTAATACCGCTTTTTACATTCATCATCACTTACAGGTTACTGTTAATTTTTCACTGCGTAATTAACATCGGGTGATATAATGCCTGAATTGAGCTTCATAATATGGCAAGCGAACTGAACCATATACTCATTTCGTTTTACGTCTGCGTTATTGCAGAATTCATAGGATTTCATTAAGTTGTAAGAATGTGAAACAAAATTTTGACAAAAATTGTACCAACTACGAGTACCTTAATATAAAGCTTGAATTTTAGAATGCGAGTACTATTTCAATATCTACGATATTATCTTGTTTCAGTCATGTCGGGCAACTTGGCAGTGTTGGTGGCGGTGTGCGGGCTGGCCAGTCTGTGCTCGCTGCCCGGCGCCTCGGCCCAGGCGCTCTCGCAGTATGACGGTGAGATATGCACATCAACTATTCACTGGCGCCGCTCACCGTAAATCCTTTTGTATTTCACCATAGTCCGACTTATTTGACAAACGCCCGGAATTAGTTAGCGCACATTGTGCTTGTAACTTGTAACTAACTCTCTGTCTGAGAAGCCAGATTTGGTTGAAGTTTAATATTTCATAAGACATCTGGTTTTCAAAGATTAATGAAGATAAAATTTAAACTCCAAATAAATATATCCTAGTACAAAACGAACAATTTCTTATTGAAATAAATTATTGTAAAATTAATTTTACAAAAAAGTTCATGTAATATAAAATTATAAATTTATAATTTTTAAGATATGGTCCGATTAGGCATATAAGTTATTATTACAGTGCTCTATACGTTATGTAGACATAATTCATACAGATAAAACATAATAAATGGCTCGTATTAATATATAAGGGCGTTTGTCAGGCTGAGGCCTTTTCCTAATAACAAGCATAAACAAAACATCAGTCGACTCGTAAATCTGAACTGCGTCCTCACGTCACGATTCCCATTAACTATTGAATTAAACGGCACGTTATTTAACGACTTAATGTACAGACCGGCTTAACGGGTCGCTCCATTAAATTAAAACTTTGTATTACAATATGTTAGAAGAGGGATGAAATTATCTTAATTAGATAGAGTTATGTAATCTTTCAAGTAGAAACCATTATAAGGCGATCTTAAAGAAACTCGTAGCCTAGTCATTAAAGAACATAAAAATATACTTACTAAAAGAGGTTTAGACAAAATTTATTATTATTATTTATCTATTATAATTAAAATGTGCGAATTATTTCCTTTTTTTAACTTATTCTAAATTAGGCAGATTCTATATCACTTCAAGTTCGTGATAAGTACAGATACTCGAATCATTACGAGAGATTCAAGAATTCGAATTCTATAATATGACTTAAAAGCGAAACAATTAATTTATTAGAAACATCCCCTTTTGATTGCTAAAGTCTTAGTCTAATAATGAAATCCCTTTGTGAAAACGGTTACTTTATACCTTTAATTAATTTAATTGTACGGTTTTTGGATTTGCATATTTAATTCTCTGTCAATGAAAGCCGCGTTAAAGCAAACCGAATTCCGTTTACCGTTTTATTACAAACTAAAATACCATAATAATAATTTAATTAAGGTAATTGAAACGTAAT
>JADANM010002527.1:6206589-6233627 GCA_026213755.1 Eurema hecabe
TAATCAATATGAACAACGGCTTATTAGGGTCGATGAAAAACGTGACCGAGCGTAGTACGTATTGTCTTTTTAAGCTTCTTTGATTTACATATTTCCCGGTGTGACAAACAGCCAAGAATTTGAAGGCATTTTTTTCATTCCTTTTTTTAAATAGCTTCCAAACCATTGCTTATTTGTAATGATGGTAAAGTTATATAAAATATTGTCATATTTATACTAAAGAATAGCACAGACCTTTGAGAAGGTTCAATTAAAATATCTACATATAAGTTTTTTTGTAATTAAAATAAAGTACCAGATTTTAATTTTCAATATTAATATCAATATTTAATTTTCTAGAGATTAAGTAAATCTAAATTCAGTATAACAAATCCGACCAATAATTTTATTGAAGGTAATTATGCCTATAGAGTGATGTACAAATAAGGCAATATATTTGTCACAGACTTCGAAGTAATAACGCAGCTCACGGGTAAGTTTTCGCTTTTATAACTATGCAGTCTAACTTAGTATGTAACTATGAGGATGAAGTTTGATTTGATTAAAGTTCAGAATCGACAAGTAGCATCCACAACAGAGATTTTCGTGAAGAACATTTCGTATAATTATATCTCAAACTTCTTGGCCTTAAGATGATGGAAACATAATTATTGTAATTAAAAAGGACTTAAGGTTAACATTTTATCTTTAAAAACAGAGTTCGTTCCGATATCAAAGAGAATTTAATAATGAGTTTGTGCTGTAATGATTAGGCCTAAATGCGTAAATAAGATTGTAATGTATTTTTTCATTTATGAACGATATTAGAATTATGCGTAAGTGGTGAAAATATAAAGTATTTAATAATGTTACGTTAGGAATAGAGTTTTTTCAAAAAACCTTTTAATTTATTAAAGATTAATTAATTCAATACGCACCTTAACTTATTGTAGATATAATATTTAATAGTTTGATAACTTGTTGTACTGACTTTTATCTTTCTTCAACTGTCGTCAACGAGATAGACGTTTAAGCCGTCCATTACCAAATTGCAAAGCTCATAACAATGGGCCTGACAGACTCGAACGGCACGATAAACCGGTTTATTCCTTAACTCACATTCAACACAACTTCAAATCTACTCTTAAAGTAATTCCTACCCACGACATTTATCAATAAGTAAAGTATTGCTTACTTATTGATAAATGTCGTGGGTATGACTACACTGAACTATTAATAGCTTAACTATGAAAAAACTTGCATACAATTATGAAAAGATCGGTCTATTAAACAACTTTGAAGTCATCCTTTCCGATAATACAAACTTCTATGATTTCATTAAACACAAATCGTTTGGCGATAATTTGTATACACGTCTGTATTCTAAAGAATATGAAGGTTATTTTATTAACTTAGTTATATCTTACAGCGTCCCTCGACAGTCAGAACAACTGGGACGCTTTGGGTGGTCTCTACGCGCTACTAGCACAGCACGACGCGCTGGGCGGCCACGCACTTGCACGCAAGTCCGTGCGCTCCCCGTCCCGAAGACTGCGCTTTGGCCGCCGATCCGATCCCGATATGCCTCCGCAAGCCCCCGTGAGTTAACTTTTTTAATAACATAGGGAGCAAACGAGCAGAAGAGCCACCTGATTTAAAGTGGCCATCGTCATCATACAAGTGACAGTCTATTCAAAGTCCGCAAGTGTTCATGACACTTGCAAAGTTTGAATCTGTCACTTGTATTACTTTTAACAAAATAAAGACACGTTGGATAGGCTGCAAGTGTTAGTAGAACAACTTGACGTCTTGTAAGGTCTTGAATATTAGTAGGTTCATATCCTGTGTTTTATATAAATTATTACATAGTGTCAGTTTAGACTTTAAGACGATGTGAGAATAAAGAACTTTATCGTAGTATATAAGTACATTTTAAATCGCCGGTCTTAATTTTTTGTATTGTTTATAAAGTATAGGCGTTCAGGCAAACGACTCCGTGGTCCATATACTTATTGTTTAACAATGTTTTGAACTATATCTTTGTTTTAAAATCGATTAAAATATGATAACGCTAAAATTTTATATAAAATACCAAGAATAAGAAAAAGAAAAGTTTTTGTTTTGCCCATAAAATAAATTAATTACAAAATCTCTAAGCTATTCAAAAGCTCGTCTACATTTTGTCAAGGCCTCTACAGTCCACAAGTTGCTTAAACTTTAGAACGTGTGGGTAATTCACTATATTTCTCTATAGCCTAATCCAATTATTATTATATAT
Organism: Eurema hecabe; assembly: GCA_026213755.1. Taxonomy (NCBI): domain Eukaryota; kingdom Metazoa; phylum Arthropoda; class Insecta; order Lepidoptera; family Pieridae; genus Terias; species Terias hecabe. The sequence goes on from JADANM010002527.1 coordinate 6,208,847, forward strand.
TCGAATTAATGTTTAGAATATGTTCTATGGAAAAATAGGAGAGGTAAAGAAGAGCTGCGATATTAATTTTTCAATAAATTTTGTGTCATCGCGAATTAACAAATAAGGGGCCGTCCATAAATTACGTCATCGATTTTTTTCAGATTTTAGACCCCCCCCCCCTACAATCATCCTATCGTCATTTCTTAATGACCCCCCCCCCCTTCTCCCAAAATTGACGTCATTACCAGTTTGACAAAATTAAAACATTGCAGATTTGAGAAAAATAGGGTATTAATGATTAAAACACTTGATTATAGAATCACCTTTTATTATTTTTACTTTGGCAATAATCATTGGTATAATATAATATAAAAGTAAAAAATAGGGAATAATAATATTATATATTTTTTAATAGGTAGAGTGATTCTTAAGGAAGGTTTATATGTATAATACATGTAAGTACAACGGGCGAAGCCGGGGCGGGCAGCTAGTATTATATGTAATATTATTGTTAGAATATTTTATCTGTAGTTATTACTGTATTTGTGTACATCTATGTTGCATTATGTATGTTTATTATCAGTTATTTTAGTACTGTACGCGCCTTAGCCGCCTCTCACATTTGCAGTCTCACAATATCACTAATTATAACTAATTGTAACTCCGAATGTCGTAAAATTAATGTTATTAACGTATCAAATTCACATGACATTATTGATACTTTATTAAAATGACTTGAGATTCCATTAACCCAGTGATTTTCATAATGCTGTAAATTACACGAGCCGTTGAACTTGATAATTTAATATTTGTCTCGTTTCACTCATCTGGCTGATCTCATCCGGTTATCCGACCGTCTATTATCTACCGAACACGTTAACTTTGTTACAAAACCTTTTTTATGTTCATTTACGATTTAATAATTTAAATTTCGTCATATCGATAACGGTTTACATATTATTTATAAGCAATAATGATCATGTAAAAATCTTACAAAATTTTATTGTACTTTTTAAAGTGAGTGTATTAAATAACAATCGTTCTAAAGTATACAGCACCTTGTAGCGATTATAGACGTATGTTACTGGTACGTCAAAAGGGCAAAGTACATACGAGATAGAGAAGAGTGTTTTCAGAAATAACATTAGACACAAAATAACAATGAGGCGCTATATTGAGCTTTTGTGACTGACAAACAAAGCTCAGCTGTAAAATAAATGTACTTGTTACACAGACTGAAATGTGTCTTAATGATATATAGTCTGTGAAAATAGCACATTTGACTAAGAGTTAAGTAAGTACTAGATGCACACTTTTCTTTATGTCGTCTTCGATACGAGATTTATATAAAAACAGCCTGTAAAATCCAATACCATTTGAATAAGTGATTTTGTATTTAACTATAAATACAAATCTAAATTGATTGATTGATCGCTCTGTTCATTTTTATATTTTTGTTTATTATATTAGTAACATAATAATAACAATCTGACGTAGTATTGTATGCGCAGTTGGACGAAATGGAGGAGCTCCTCTCGCTGCGTGACGTGCGCACCCCGGTCCGTCTGCGTTTCGGCCGCCGCTCCGACGAACGAGCCGTACCCCATGTTTTCCCACAAGAGGTAATTTGATTTATCTTCTTTTCATACTTTAGGTTTTTAATTTAATATAATACAAATATATCTCAATAGTACATTATGGAAATTCTGTAGAGCTTTATAGGTATTCAATACGAAAATCTTAAAATGTATGGCTAGCTTTGATACATCATTCAATAATAAAAAAATTTCGTAAGTGATTTTTTTCTATTATAAATACGTCTTCACGGAATCTCTTTACCCGACATAATTGATCCGTAAGCCGGATGAAATTGTATACGCTCAGACATATTGTGTAAGAATCTCAAATAAACTTTACTCGATTCAATAGAGTTTCATCGATTGCTCTAGGAAGAAATAGCGTTATGCGAAGAATGATCCCAAGTCACAATGCTTAGCAACGCGCTCATATAGGATTGGAATTCTTTAAATTAACTCAACATTTTTATGATTTGTTCGAGGTTGTCGGTATTGTATCGGAAATGGTGTGCGGGTTATTGGTGAAACGTGACAAGTGGATATTTGTTAGTTGTTATTAGAATAGTTTATTTTTATAGCAGTTGTTCACGAGTTTGGTGTGTTTAGGAGCAGGAACGCGCTGTGCGAGCCCCGTCCATGCGACTTCGCTTCGGCCGGCGGTCCGATAACAACATGTTTCTACTTCCGTTTGAGGTAACATCTTTTATCTTTGTAGACCCTTATTGTACACAATAACCTAATTCGTTCTGTTAGTACTTATACATACACGTTTAATTTGCATATTATCCAAGAAAGTATAACATCAATAAGTAACAGGAACCTTAATATCCTTTGATTGTACATATTTGATATCACACATTAATGTTGTCCACAGACGGCAATTCCGAAAGAGGTGAAAGCGAGTAGCTCAGTAGAAGATGACAGGCCACAGAACTAAACGGACCCCGAATACCGGCACACACTCATATCTCTCCACCCCGTATAAATAAAAATGTCAATCTTATTGTAAGAAAGAAAATAAATTATCTAACTCTTAAAAAATATAAGTGTCAAACTTTATTCCAATACTCGATGTTACTTAATTAATCCTAAGCTTTATGTACATAAATAACAAATATTATATTGTTGTTAATGATATAACTAGAAGTATAATTTCTCGGTAGTAATTACCTTACAACTGTATTACAGTACTCTTATCTCTTCCAATCGCTTTAGATATTATTTGAGTCTCCCTATACATTTGGCATACATTTTGGCAGGCCAACGTAATGTTACAAAACTGTTTTTGTTTTGAGCAGTGAACAACTTTAGATTTTTTAGAGCTGGGCAAATGTAAAGTTGTTCCGCTGAAGCTTTTAAAAAACTTTTTTATTATTATAGCTTTTATTTTGTATAGTTAATATAATATAGTGCATATTAAATGAGTTGAAATATAAAAACCAAGGGAAACAGTGTTGTTTCAATTAAGTCCCAATAATTTTAATCAATTCAATCACGCGCGTTAATCCCTCCGCTATATAATCAGGTTTTAATTATGACCCAAATTTATAAACGAGATAAATTTAATATTTACGTTTAAAACATTTAGCTAAAGCTTTCGCCCAAACTGGTTTCAGGAAAAATCTTAAACAAAATACTCATCCCAATTACGTACCTACGATCTAACTTAATAAACTCATTAGCAGATTATCTTTATTAGAATTTACAGATGGGTGGGTTTAATTGCCGTTTTATAATGTACCGCTTAAGGCAATGAAAACAATATAATTACAAGAAACATACTGTCAGAATAAGGCTAACTTCAAAATGAACGTAAAATATTTTTTTGTTCTTCATTCTATCTGTATTGCAACAAATACATAGCTATAGGCATAATCGTTGTATGAATTTATCGCGGTTTAATAGTATAATTAAATCTTAGAACGTTTAAAGTCTGAAATTCTTTCGTAAATTTTCAAAATAAAAGTGACTCCATAGTTATCTTTCCGTCTGGTTCATCCGGGAAATGAAACGTTTTCGAGTCAAATATTGGTGCGCGTTGTCGCTTTGTGGTAATTGTATAAGTTCAACGTCACTTCCGATTAAGGCACCGAAGGTTAGCAGTCATTTTAATGTATTTTTTTAATTATTTTTATATGTTTTCACGGATTATGTAATGTAATGTAAAGCGTTTAAACATTATAAAACTCGTGCTTATTATGCTATCCTTATGGACTGAGAACAACTCTGAGAAGCATCATCAATATAAATTAGTACTTGCTCGCAACGATATAAGACAAAGGTGAGTATTGTTAGTGGGTCCGATCAATCACTAATACAATGAGAGTTGCCGACGATCCATTCTCGCAAGAACGACTGCACCTCGCACAAATCACTCTAATTAAAGGAAACACTCCCAGAGGTGCGACGGCAAATAACAATATACTTACTGTGTAATCGAGGGTATTTATTTACAGTTTTAACAAGCTACCACACAAAGGATCAGAATATTCAGTAGTCATAGTTTCATATAATGAGGTTTCTTAAAGCTTTGTCACAAAACAATTTTTTTGATGTTACAAAGAGTTATTGGTTAATTTTAAAACAATGCCTTTTTTTCAAATAGAACTTAATAAAAACTGTGTAAAAAATTACAAGAAAATGATATCGTAGTAAAACTTAATTTATAGGCCATTGTCATGGGGTAAGTACTAAGTAGCTAGGCCGCTACGATTGAACACACGAACATACATACATAGACTGTAAGATTTATTATCCTTCCTCTCAGCTTCACCGTAGTGAGATGAAAATACATAACGAAGAAGAACCTTTAAATGTATATCTACAGCTACCAATGAAAAATATATTATTAATAAAAAATATTTAAAATAGTTTACCTGAAACTGATTATATCTGCAAGAAATAGGTTGTCATTGTCAATATGTCAGAAGCAAGACCGGGGCATTACGACATAATATAAAGTTTAGCAATTCTGTTCTTACTTTTATGTAACTAACAATTTTGATGTATTACATATTAAATAATAAAATATTCTTATTACAACTGACAATCCAGGGTTACCTTGATTAATAAGAAGTTATTCTTATTCCATTTTTGAGTGTTAGTAAATCCAATTCTAACTTAATATTCCTATTTCGAGCAGGAACCTTCTTAAATTTAGAATAATGTATTTTAAATGTATTGTTTATTATTAAATGTTTAATACAAATATGACGTAGAGTGGCTAAAGTCAACGAATGAATCACATTGCAAATGCAGCCGTATCACGACCTGTCATCCCATAAACCCTGAAATTATTTTGCTAAGGTCTTCTATAAAGCTTGCTTTTACAAAGAATATTTATAATAGTTATTTTTTAATACATAAATACATGATACATTTCGATACGTTTTGGTTGGAAAATATATAGATATAGTATAATAGTAACCCATTAACATTACTTTATCTGAAAAGTATGTACAGACGCTAGCGGATAAAACACAATTCGTATACACTGATCACTTCTATTCACCTAAAATTCATATTAAAGGCAATTCATATCAGACCACTCACAAACGTTTAGTAACAGATTCTGAGAACAAAGACTATGTGTGTTAGACATAATCTTTGTTAATAGAAAGCCACGCGAGATAGTGTGATAGCCTTTGATATGTTTCTACTATAATCTTTTAAAAAGGTTTGAATAGAATTTCATATATTTTGATAGTAAGCGTGTTCTCTAATACTCAACTGTAGTAACACATACCTATATATGGTCTAGTAATTGATAATGTGATAGCTATTTAATTACATAACATGATGGGAATGAATAATAAGAATTAACCAAAAAGTATTTTCACCGTGCTTAAATGAACATTAAAAACACCAATGTATTTACTTCTTTACATGAATTACACGAATGCGCCACACCTGTTGGCGTGTGTTTGTTTCGGTAAAAATAGCTCTATGTGAAATATTCTTCGCAATTATTCTGTCCAAAACTTTCTGCGAGATTCTTTCAAAATTCAATTTTTTTTGCCAGTGTAAAATTTGACATTAACATTTGTACCATGTTTTGCATTGCTTGTAGGCACCTATAATAATACTTCCGAAACATACCAAAAAAATATATAAGATAATTACAGTAAAAACTTAAGTAAAGTAGATACTGCGCATTTACTCAAAGCATTTAGAAAATCATAAACACTTTAGCAATCAGAACACATTCGCTTTACACAGGCTCATCTGATTTCAATTTCGCACGGAAATGACGAGCATCGACCGGAGATCAATAGCCTTAAAACAAACATTGTTCCTTCTAAATTCAAAATTGAAATGAGACAATCTTATTATTAAAGCTAGTTTTGAAGAGCGCTAATTATAGACGAAATATATGTTTAATAAAAATGCTATTTACCGCGAGAGAGGCGCTGCTTCATTCGGAGGCTAGAGGCCGTTGCTACAAGAGTTCGTCTGTCGCTCGTTACAGTCATTAGTGCGCGACAGTTTAAGTTCAAGGACTACTTTGTGTTGTTTTTCTGTGGTAAGTACGTGTGAAATGAAACGAGCGTTGCTTTAAAAAACATTGACATCACGTCTTTAAATCGACCAAAATATATAATAGTTAAGAAGCCCTTAAAGAAAATAGATATGAGTGATTTGACTGATTATGCAAACGCAGGAAAATATCGTGAAAACTAGCAAGTGCAGAGTGTAATGTGTGTGTAATAATTAGTTTTCTCGTGCAGGTGAGGTTGGGTTGCGCGCGCGGCACACCGCACGAGCGTGGGCGCGCCGCCGCCGCTCAGTCAGAGACAGGCCCCGCCGCCACTCGCACGAATCGCCGCCACATAAGGTACATACATACATTAAACGCTCACAGCTTCGAGTAACATTCGCACTAATAAATGCTTTCAACTTATGTCTATGGTTTTTATTTGCTTGTCACCTGTGTCCTCGCGAAACATGACTAACTTCATTCGGAGTTCCGTTACATAAATAGATTCATATTACTCCATGGTACTGAAATAGCGCGTCTTATTTTCGCTGACGGCGCTCTCACTTCGTCTGTGTCAAAAATATTTTTATAATAATACAGTGTAGCAAATTGAATATTCATAACATAATAACAAGAGCTTGAATAATAATTAAAAAGTATAATGCATCATTTTACATAGATAGTACATTGAAGCTAAATATGTTTTGAGGTTTATGCATTAATTCAATGGTATATAACATTATTTTAAACTTTATTGAATATTGCTTATATACTACTATGTAGTATATTAGATGGAACTATTTTGGTTCATATCTCTGAATTCCAGTCTACATTAAACGAGATTGTTTTCATCAACCTTGATGACGGCGTTGTTAACCTTGTCTCTGAAAATTACTTGTAATATTTATAGTTACAAATACATGATACATGATATTTTTACAACAGACTCGCTTGTAACGTTGAAGCTGCTATTTTACGTTATACTAGAGCATTTATTCGCTAAGCAAAAATGTTTATCTACCATGCGAAGTATTACTATCCGTACATGATATACGGTTTCTGATATAAAATTTTATATATTATAGTAGAAGTATTTACTCATCTTACAGTTTTCTTTAAATAACGCGACTATTTGTTTAACAGTATTACGTACTTTAAACTTTTTGTTTTACCTACGCGTTTTCACGAAAAGCAACAAAAGGAAATGAGTAAAGCACCTTGGAAAATTCCATAGCATGAAATTTGCTAGGAATAATAAACTATTACATTCCTTCTGTTAATTATAGATGTGAAATGTCTTCCGTGTCTATTTTCAATTAAATTCCGGCTTGTACACAAATAATTCTGCGGCTAAATTGTTCACTCTCGGCTGAAACGGCAGACAGTTTGTTTATGAGCGAGACGATTAACAACACTCCCGAATAACTGAATTATCGGCCTTCTCCGAATAGACACCAATTACCAACCTGTTTGCCCGCAGCGCATGTGTCTACCTACGATAATATCTCCTCCATAAGTTAAAAGCTTAAACTGTAACCTTCAACCCTTGTCGCAATTTATAACGTTTTGAGATACGCTAGGCGGTTAATCAATTTCCACATGATATCAAATATTTAAGTAAACTATATAGGACTACTAAAAATAGAAAATATGAAAAGCAATGTTAATATTTCACTGTACTTGCGAATAAGCAAAAAAATCGTTGACGAGATTATTTTTATGGATATATTTCAATTACATGATTTAGCTTTTTGATATAGACACTCTCTCGCAAAGCTAGGTGCTGCATGAACATTATTCAGAAAATATATTATGGCCGTCGTGTTTGGTGACAGGTATAATAAAATCGCAATAAGAAGGGGAGTTCTGCCTATATCACGGGGTACGAATCTAATAAAATTACCTCACGGGGTGGATATAAATTGAGACTCCAATTTCTTGTGGAAATCTGGCTGAGATTTTAACAATTAAAGTGGTGTTAGGGGCAATGAGGAAAATATGTTGTAAACGTTTAATTGGACGGATTAGACGTCGCGCATGATCGTTTGTACGTCTGTCACGAGACTGGTACGAACCAGTGTACCTACTGTAGAACGTGATGAGATTACCCGCTGTTCAGTTGCATGCTGCACTTGAAACAATTTGAATGTTTTGACATGATTTATATTATGCTCCTGTTTTATGATATGTTTGTGCTTTTATTTGATAATTGCTTTTGATGTCACCTTACATATAGAAGCATTATAAAACTGGTTTATAACTGGATACTTTATCAAATATTTTGGTTAAATTTAATGAAGCTATGTACCAACAATAACAAAATGGCTAGGGAAATTTATTATAAAATAAAATATAAATTAAATATCATATTACCTATTTAAAGTCTAACAAAATCTATAATTACAACGGCTACTTATTAATACTACTACTATACTTCAATTTTATGCATTTGTGTTCTAAAATAAAATTACTGAGCATTATAAAAAGACATAGCGAAAGTACAAAATTACGTACAGGATATTTCTATACACTACATATGTAGCCTAAATTACAACTTATAATTACATCTGTCAATAATTTCAGCGCAACGAACGACTTCAAAATGGCCTCAGGACCGAAAATAGTTCACAAGCAGTTCAATTCACCGATTGGATTGTACTCGCAGCAGAACATCCAGGAGACTCTCAACAAGCACCTGCAGAACCTCGACAATGGCACCGTTGGGTACGTGCGTCGCTTTGTTATTATTATTTACAGCAGTTTCGTCACATGTAAGTCTTGATCACATGGAATATTGCTTGAGATGAATTAATATTAGAAATTTGCTTTGAATATGACTTTATGTATTTGACGCCACGAAATATTACTAATTATACTTAATGAAATATAATAAAAATTCTATTTTACCATCAACTACATAAATGTTTCTGAGATGAATTTTAAGCTGATTTATATATAAATCTTAAGCACTTTTCATTATAAACTCTTTAAATATTTTGATACGGTTTAATTAACATCAAAACTTCGGAGTCAAAACAAAAGGGTATTGAACGCCAAGAGCTTTCTTCAGGATACATCATAATACACAAAGTTAATCTAAGCGATGTTGAAACTTTAGATAGATAGAGCTATTTTTGTAAACCTTTGTCTAACGTAAATAATTGCACTGGATATAAAAGCAAAATTCAGTACAAGCAAAGAAAAAGTAAAATATAAAAGTTAACACGTCGTGTAGGTTGTCTGGTAGAATAGTTTTCGAAACAATTTAAACGATGTACCTAAATGTTATTTTATTTCGTATGTAAATCTCCTCTAACATCGATAAATGTATAATAGATAATTGAAACGTTCATTGAATACTTAAGGCCTATCAATCGCTGAAAGTAGTCGACGCTGCCAATAAGTATGAATCATTCTCGATCGCTTCATGTTCAACGACTCACCATTGTTACGATAAAAATAAACAGTTATTGTGTCATTTTCGGATGAAGATAAGTAGTGATTCTATTTTCAGCAGTGCATACTTTTAAACTGACAGCAAACATAATGGCATATCGACTCGATACCAAGAGCTGTAAACATTTTTAAATTTGGAGAAGTTATAGTAGATCTTTTTCTTATTTCTAGGCACTTAATTTAATTTTGATTTATTAACACAAACAAATCTAAACCGAATCAACAAATTAAAAATTATTTTTCTCCTACATAATTTCGTTCTTTGACATTTAGGCAGTTATTTAACGGTACGCCAGCGATGCATTCCGAATGATACATGAAGTATATAGTATGTACTGTGTATGAAGGTACCAAAATAAAGCACACGTACTCTCTACAGTACCAGACAAAATGATCCGACTTATTTAGGTTACGTATAAACGGGATAAATGTTTTATTTGCAAATTTATCTTCAAATCACGTTTCTTAGTAATGCGGCACGTAAATAATAATAATTGTAATTTTTATAACACTTTTTAAACATCGCCGTAGCCCGTGGCTCTTGTTGATTAACAAGAACAAGTCTTAATAAATGCCAGTAGCTAATTAACTCCACAAAATAAAAAGGTGAAGTTATAAATTTTGGATGATATTAAGATGGTCATTTTGTAAACGCCTATTTTGAGCAGGATATATTGATAGTTATGGTTTTATTAAATCAACCGAACTATAATAAAATAAAGTGTTAATTAGTTATCAATCAGCTAACCGCTTTTACCGGATGCATAATATTACTGTGTTATTAAGCGAGTGACGCGTGCATGAAATAACCATGGCATTATATCTTACATCTGTTGTTCTTTTTTTTCGAATTGAATGTACAAAAAAACAAGATATGCAATGAATGGCTGCTGCGTTGCAGTCGCGGTGAGGCAGCTAGGCGCATTGCGCGTGCGCACCTTTAACGAACACACGGTTTAAGTTTCAAGTCGCTAAGGAATATTTAATGCATAACTTTAATCTATAATTTCATTCAAAATAAAGTGTTAATTAGCATCAAATAATCTCTTTATATTTATTAATAAAATTAAAGTCACGCGGTAGAGTGTTTAAAATAACTAAATTTGGCAAATATTCAGAATAGGTACAGAACAATACAATCATCACCACAATTATTTTTATTGCGTTACAAATAAAGGACCTGATTATCGAGTGCAGAATTCGTGACACATCTACAATATGGCTTTGGTCATCGAGTGTGATGAGTAAGAAATAATTTATAAAGCTTATAAATGTGTATAAATAAAGTTTCACTTTAACAATCTGGAGAAATTAAGTACATTAAATATCAATTCAGTCGAAACATGCATATAATAACTTTTCTATAGAAATAAAGTTGTATAAATATAGTATGTACATATTTTCTTAATATTTATCATAAATTATTACCGACTTACCGATCTTTTAAAATGAAATAAAGTAGAAGTATGGAGTGGCACTGAATTAAAGTACGATTGACATTGACACTCGATCGTGTTACCAAATAGGGACACGGAGGATAACTCCAGGTCGATTTCCATATACATATTTTATGTAACACGTCTTAATATGAGTCTTTATATGTATATTATCTATATTCGATTAGTACGTTTGTTTTAAATTTCAAAAACATAAGTATTTCAAATAGGCAACACTTACATTAAATTAGGTAGTTAAAAAATTCTAGGATACACAACGAAATCTAAATGTGTATAAAGAAATGCATTTAAAAGTATGTTAAATCTATTCAGGTATCTTATAACTACATGGAAAGCGGGTCTTCAAGTTTTTTAAGCCTATATGGGATGGTTTGACCCTAAGGACCCACTTTTACTTCTCGTTATCTCTAAGCGGTAAAGTTGTGTACCGGTACAATCTTATAAAAGTTGCTGCATATAGATCAGATTATGTCTTAATATACCATATATTTATAATTTGATTTAAGGCGTAATAAATTCTTTCTATGAAATTATCTCAATAAAACTTTATATGCCTGTTAAATATATATTTCCCTTAGTGTACGGTACGTTTCATTTATACGATATAATTTCATAAGTAGGTACTAATTATAGAACATTGTCGGGGCGATGTTGTACCTAATTAGCTCTTGTAATTTTTTCTCAACGTTTTGCTCATAATAATATCTATAATAAATAATCATATTCTTTACCAATAGTATATAATTAATAGTGAAACATAGTAAAATCTTGACATTATTACTGTAGAAGATGAAGATGTATAGTGCGTGTAATATTGTGTGTTTTTACAATTACTGTAATAAAAATATCTTTATAAATGCTCACGACATGCAGTTTATTCGGTATTGCTTTATTATAATTAAACACAATATTATAGTGAAGATAGAAAGTTATATAGAAACGCAAAAGGCTATTTTAAAGTTTATGTAATTGTTTGATAAGAATTGTCTTTAAATTATTGATCTCATACTATTATACATACGTTATTTTCAATTCATGCACTACATTTTATAGTATTTTTGGACTCTTTTAGTATCTGGGCATACTAAAAGACATATAACCTTAGGTTATGTTATGTTTGTGATCTAAGGAGTAAAAAATTGTAGCTATGTATAACGTACACATGATATCTGACATTTAAACATTAATTACGTGTTAGTGTTTCATAAGCTTCAAACGTTAATTTTATCTACAGCAATATCAGTTATAAAACTTTATGGCTTTATCAATATATTTTGCTATTAGAAAACCCTGATGTAATTAAATATCGAAACTTGAAATAAGTGCCGGCTTATAGACTTCTCAAAGATAGATTTGTTTCAGTAAGTACATGGTAAATTGATAATTACAATGGGTTTTGTTTAAAGAGTACCCGCAGAGACACAATTCGCAAGTGAAACACAATCAAAACGAAGTTAGCTTCGACGCGGACGCTTTGTCACAAGTTCTTGTGCCTCTTTCTCACGATGAGTTAAATAAAGTTAACGTTTTTGCGATTGACTTTCCGAACACCAATGGAAATTGATTCATTGAGCAAACGGAGAAAGTTGGTTAAGGAATTTTACGGTAATGAAATTTCTAAGCTTAATTGAATGTATACGTAATACTTATGGAGCTTCCTTGAATTTAAAGAGCGAGTAATGGATTGTTTCTTATTATGACGCATCTTCCTCTTAACTTATCCCATCTACTGCCTCTCAAAAATAAATATCTATATTAGCCGATTAAAACATTCTGCATAAAAAATTATATTATAAAGGCAATTATTTATAACATATCCTTGCATAGAGCGCATGTTGATAAGAAGTTTTTTTCAGAATCGACTTCCAGAACCCTACAACAGATAAACCAGCAAATCTCGCAAATTCTGCCGTCCTAAGAATGTTGGAAGAGGAAGAACGCAACCGAAAAGGGCTTCCGAGTAAGTAATACCTGTTTAATATTTTTTTAGGAATCAAATTAAAATACGAAAGTTTTAAGCATATGACGAGCGGAGAAATTGGTTTTAAATATCCAGCATTAACATTGCTTGTCCACTGCTTTACCAGAACTAGACCCAACTCAAATCCAGGCAATTTTGGAGAACTTGGAACGCGTGAAATATCGTTTTGACAACTTTTGGCCTCCAAGAAGTAAGAAATCGACTCGTTGTTGGGATGGTCAAGTCAACTCCACTTCCTATATTTACCCTGAATTTATGAAGGCTACCAAAGGTACCCTTGGTAGTGTTGAACTAGCTTCCATATTCAGTTATAAAGCTCACATACATCGCGTGATTACAACTCTCAGTCCCGATGTTTGAAATGATAAGCCCGATGCCACCCGTATTTAACCCGCATTACCAGGTCTATTCATTACGAATAATATTGTCAAACATTGAGCATTTCATGAAAATAATGAACCATTTTAATAATTTAATAATTTATTTGATTATTTAATAATGTTTGATGTACTGCATTCAATATTTTACGCAGGATTAGTATCAACTCAATTGCGTGTTAATTAAATATTATTATTACACCATTGCACGTGGACACATTGTAGATATGACATTTTTAAATTAACGCTATCATATTATATAATAATATTTTTAACTGACATCAAAAATCGTTTCTCAATTCGACCGTATGTTTTTCTTTGCGGGAAGCAAATTTATTTTTCACTTTATAGTTTGAAGTCGGTTTATTTTTTGTTAAAATTTATTTTGTATATCGTTTTCATAAACCCTGAATGCGTGTCATATTTACACATATATGTATTTGTCAGGATTTTATTCTTTAGTAAAATTACCTGTGACGAAATCATGTGACAACAATTGCTCATTAGCAAGTATTTGGCAAGTACTGTTAAATATTTTGTTTATAAAATTTGTCGAAATGCAAAAATTTCGTTAGTTTTGTATCAGCAGCTACAGCAAAACGACTATAATGTCTGAAACAATTTTCGTTGGTGAAGTATTTATTTTATTTAATGAAAATATAATAAATAAATTTATTAAAATCTAATAATTAATGACAGTGACTTTCAGTTATAAAGTTTCAGTAATTGTAAAAAAGTGTGTCTTCGGAACTTCATAAAAATAAACGGATTTATACAATCGAGTTAGTGCTAGAGAAATTTAATGGGTTTCGTCTTCGAAATAAAAACCCAAGTTTAAATCGAGAATCGAGTAAATAAAAAAGGTCTTTACAAAAAATAATTGTGACGTCATAAAGTTCATATCAACGTATAGGATATATGCATATATGCATATCATAGATATTTACATGCGGTTTAAATCTCGAAATAAATAATAGTAGCGTGTCATTATTGATTTTAAGAGATTTATTCTTAACACTCCGCGAACGTATATACAATAAAAAAGTTTTGTTTGACGCAAGCAGAAACTATTTCGGGTGACTCGGGAGTCCACATTCGCGAACTCTTCATGAATCAAGATCTAATATTAAACGCGGAGAAAGATGCATGTGCCGCACTATCTCGACTTCGATTCGTGAATACCGAAACACTTATACGCAATACACTTATTGCCTCCAATCTTCATAGCGAAAATGTTTGCAACGATATCAGTTGATATTGAAATTGAAGTCGAATTGTTTGGTTCGAGCACGCCACTTGGTAAAATACAATAACCATATACTTACTAATATAACGAGCCATTCTCAATACAGTTTTATTCTAACGTACCTGATATATTATATTTAATGAATATGCAGAATAAAATGCAAATGCGACTAAAATTTAACTTTATCAATAAAATAAGAAATAATACACATTATATGCTATGTGCGTTGCTCTTCAAAATCAAATTATAAAGCTGTTTAAAAATAATTAATTTTTATAACTTTTACGTTTTACATAATATGGTGATGACAAATTGACTAAGCCATCAATAATGTATTGTTGCAAAGGTCGTAAGATGAATCAGTGTTGATTTGCTGCCAATATATTAAGACGCAGACAGGCTGACTAGGGACTATTTAAAGTACCTTATTACTAAGGAGTAGGTAAAAAATTAATAGTTTTGTAAATAATACGATTTCATTAAATAAATCAGTACATGACATCTTAAGTAAATATCACTTATCATAAACGCGACCCTAAGCTCGATTTATGTAACAAAAATCCAATCCAATGGGGCCAATTTATTTCTCCGTCATTAATGTTTCTTCGGTCGTTAAGATCTATTAACAGATATTATGGGAGTAGAGACCCAAAGTTATTAGAAAATGGTAGCGGTGCCGTTGCTATTTCCTTTGTTTAATTCTAACCATTAATAGCTTAATTCATAACAGTGACTATTATAAAAGTAACATCATCATTTACTTTGATGGCCAGTTCTTTTATTTTAGCTACACAATGAATCCACTGATTAGGTAACTTTAATTTCTAATGTGACTTGTATTACCTGTAGGTGTAGGTAATTTTGTTATGTTAACATATCAATCCAAAAAATCTATGAGTCAGTTCGTTTTTCATTTAAAACACCTTGTTGCTATTTCGATTCTACCTATCGTTTGAAGTCAAGGTCTGGAGAGATATTGCGCTTTCAATAAAAACAAGAACGATAGAGAGAGACAACTACGTGTACGATTATACTGGTCTCCTAAAATAATATACAGAAGTCAATAGTCATTCACGCACCTACACACCTGGCAGCCCGGCCAAGTAGTCGGATAGTCCTTTGCAGAACGTCGCAGGAGCAACTGCGGTACACCACACACCCTCGTGAGTTTCGCGTACTGAACAATTTACACTTCATACAAATCTTTTATTTCAATTTTAGTTTTTTTTCTATGTGTAATGCGGTCCATAATTAAACTAACTTAATTTTAATAGCGCAGAAAAATAAGATTTGGTTAGGTAAGTCGTTTTTAATAAATGCTATGATTTTATTTATGAAAAATTAGGTAAATTACTCAATCATGAACAGTTATCATTGTTGGTTTTAGTTCTGACAACTATCTTATTTGAGTTCACTTACACAATTTAAGTTACCTATTTACTCTACATAATATTATGCAAAAAAATAAAATTGCAAATCTGCTCAAATGTAGACAATGAAAAATGAAAAACTTCGAGGTTGAAAAACGTCGCTACGAAACTCACGCTTCCGAAATTATCAGTGAAAAAATTTAAGTTTCATCAAAGAGATGAGACTTTTTTTCAATTCTGATTAATTTCAATCTGGAATAGTAATTCTAGTTTTTATCTACGGGCGTGTTGCCAATATCTCGGTGGCCAGGCTTATTTACAGCGGAATGTGTCATAATAATTGTCCCAAAGTGTTGAATACAGAACCGTCTAATGATCCGAAATAGTTCGCGATAAGAGACATCTAAGAGGATGTTTATTTAAATTGTATGCTTGAGGTGTTAGTTACAAGAGAAGCAAAAGCCATTATGTATTTTTTCATAAATGTGATCATACGTAAAATTTATAAATTCACGTAAGCGTTTGTTGCAGGCCAAAAGAAAGTAGTGTGGCCGCCCGCACCCGAAACGAACGGCTATCACCAGCCGCAACAGGTAAATTAGGTTAAATTAAATCATTGTACATACATCAAGCTATAAATGCACAATAGCGAAGAACATAAAGCTTTATAGAGCATCAATCAATAGACCATTTTGCATGCAACACATATTTACCTAAGTATTTATAACATAATCCCTATATTTTTATTAGTAATAAGTTCAAATATGGATCTGGGCAATAATGTACAGTACTCAAGAAACATATAATTTTATTAACAAAGGGTGTATTAATGAGTGTTTTACACGATGAATATAGTTCTATATTCCTTTAGTCCCTAAGGAATCTACACAAGAATACTAAAATTAGATTCACAAAATATAAAACCTTGGATAAACTATTTTGTGGAGTCTTCGAAATATAAAGAATGTTGTATATCACAAATGTATATTTATATAAAATACACATTTTTGCATATGTACAGAATTTGGCCAGTCCTTTTTAGTTAGGTACTTTTTTCTCAGCAGCAGAGTCCAACATTCTACAACAACGCGCAGCATCCTCCATCACAACCGCAATATTCTCCACAGCCCTCGGTCCAGCCGCTGTCCTATCAAGCTCCCTACCAAACCCAGGCTCCCTACCAAGCCCCACAACCTCAAAACCAGTACTCGCACCAACCACAGCCCCAACCTGGTTTCTGTGAAGGTCGTCGCCAAGAAGCTACAGGGTTGAGCAAACTTATCCCAGTCGGACCCGGAGTGACCGCCGCTCCTTTATCCCCCACATATCGCCAGATCCAAACAGGTCCGCTTTCGCCGTCGGCACAGCCCTATCGCCAGCAGCAAAGCCGTTGGGCGCCAGTTCCGGCCCCTACCTCGCCCCAGGTAGCCCACTAGTGCTAACCAAAGCTTGCTATCACATAACATTCATGTTAAACATGGTTATTAGGTAAAACTTAAGGATTAGTTCATAAATCAACATATATAGTTATAATTCTATGTATACATTATTTATGTATTTATTTAATGAATAGATAAAACATTAAAAACTGATCTATTAATATGAGCACGTATACATACTTCAACGAAATAGCAAACTGCGCATTCGCTTAAGATTTGACAAACAAATAATTATTCTTTATATAAATTGATCAAAGCATGTATATAACAAAAAAAATAGTAAGTAGTAACTAAATTGTAGTTGTATCATCGTTCGTCATAATTTAACATAGACATATAAATTGTTATAAGTTATAAAATAATGACTTGTCAAATTTTATGTATATCGTTCATAAAAATATATCGATATAATACTTATCTATCCCGCAGGTGAACAATCAGAAGCCGCAGTTCTCGCCGCAGTCGCAATACTCACCGCAACCTCAGTACTCGGAGCCGGTGTACCAGCCACCCCAGAAGTTCTTCGAGCCGCCGCCAGCGACCATTACATTGCGTCCACAACCACCCGTCCACCAGTCGCCCTCACCGGTGTTCCCTAGTCAGCCAGCCGCAGCATCTTTCCAAGGTTTGCCTTTATTGTCAATACGACGTTATATTCATCGTAAGCAATATTATTCAAAACTATTACGAAGTAATTTTAAAATATTTACTTAACGTTACTCATCAAAATTATTTACCTGATGGTAAAGTTACCAATAAATTATATCTAATCTATTACCAAAGAACCTCTTTTTCATAATATATAGGTCTGGTATTTCTTCAAGTCCTAAGACGATATAATTATAGGTATCTATCTCTTTAACCCATTTTCTGTGTATTTTTTATCATTTTTATATTATGCGTTGTAGGAGGCATCAACATGAGAGGTGACATGAAATGGCCACCCCAATCTGTAAAGGAAGCAGTGGCCGCCGAAAACGAGGCAAGGAGGCAATTAGCCAAGGGCCCTGCCTGCAGACCACGCAAGGTTAGGGCATTTCATTAACATTTACAATTGCACTGAATGAGAAATGGTTCGTTATCCCTGCGATATATATACGCGATTTTCATTAGGATTGTACAGTCTTAAATAAATAAATGTTTGGTGTTATTCCCCATATTTTGCACGTCTTTTCCATCGAATTTAATATTTAAAGCAAGGATGGACCTATATTTCATTTTGTGAGTTGCCACATGAAACTAACAAACATTTTTATGAACACATACAACGCGAATCAAATAACCAAGGTATCTCAAACATCAAAATATTTGCACCAGCTTATCGCTGACCCGAGTGTTGTCTGTTCTAGCTGCGGCAATATTCGCTTGCCGAATTGCTTGCCATGAACGAGGTCTAGACGCCTATTCGCTCGGTACATGCCGGACATTATTGCCTTATTTGTAAGTGACCCAGAGGGTGGTTTAGTTCGAATGGTGCTTTAACTAGAGAGAAGCTATCCATCTTCTGTCAGTAGAAAGTAGTAATTTCTACCTAACGCGAGTAGCTAGTCAGTCATTTTTTTACGATCATTGGAATCACTTAATTAACTAAAAAGCTATAAACACCTCATACCTTTATTTCTATCTATGTAGCTTAGCAATTATATAAAATTTGCATGTACTGAACGCGGGCGTTAAAATATCTAATAATTAAAAAAAATTATTTAGTTATGGATGTAACGTGAACAATATCATCTGTAAGAATACTTAATTCTAAATTGAAATAACGTTTAAATATGATTCAATTATAAGAACGGAAATAGATATTCAGATTACCAGTATTGTAAACTCTGAACAAACGTGCCTAACCATAATTATGCGGTGTAGTATTTTTGGGATAAAAGACGCGTTTGTGGCCCAATTATCTTGACCCACGCTACTATATTTTGCAGCTTGGATATAATATCACATTACATAATATATGCTATAAAGAAATTTTATTTTCAGGTAAAGAAGGACTACAGTTCGTTCTTCTCACAGCATGCCCTGAACCACAGCTACACCAGCTACCGCGTCCCGCCCGGCACTCAGCACTATGAAGATCTCTCGGGCCGATCATCTTATTAATGACTAATCATGTCGTCACATATCAGAGGAAGATCATCTCCAATTTATATCATATCATGCCTCACTAGCCTTTGATAGGAAAACATCAGTCAGACGAGACCATTCGCTCGGAGGTCGAGTACTTGTGTGGACTTTACAGCTATTAAAGTCCTTGGGCATGTACCGAAAAACTTTCAGTACTTAATTTTAGAAATAATTTATTTTTACATTAATATCATTAATTTAATATAACTATCGATAAGTATAGCTCTCATATAAACACACACTACAGTTTCATACATCAATTATTCAATTTCTGATCATCGATTGTATCTTGAATATGAATTTATTTTTGTGTCAATGTGCGGCTTTAAGTTACGATTGTTGTCGATACTGCTTCTTAATGCTTTTTAACTGAAAATTCCTATGAAGTATTTAAGCAAAATTATATTTTCATATTATGCAATTATTTTTATGGTCAGTCTCTCTATTGGCTAAGCTTATGTAAACGTACCTAGTCACAAATATTATGTTTAATTATTTGTATATAATATATAACAACCTTTTGTATTTCATTATGTAAATTTATGGTAATGAAATAAAATAGTTTAAAAAGCTCGCATTGATTTTAATCTCACATATTATATTGTTAAATGTAAGGTTCCTTATTTATTATAATAAAAAGTCATTTAATACGAAAATAATATATTATGATACACTTGCGTTCAAACCACATCGTAACGTCAGCTACACTGAGGTGCATTTAAAATGCTTCGAAACAATCGAACTAGCCCGCTAACAGTCGGTTTATGTACATATGTACAAGTAATAAATTATAACAATTTCCCAAAAGTGAGTTATATTGTCTCCAATTGTTTTATTAAAATATATCACAGCGATTACCAGCAATTAATCATAATTATATCTTTACAATATTACGATAGTTTATAATTTCTGATGATCCAAAACAATTTTAATGTATCCATACTTCTTTTAGATAGTAACAATAAATGCATAAAGTCTTGCTATGACATACTAACATTAAAACAACTTTCCCAAAAATGCATCAACGCATAAACAATATTATTAATTATAATGATTTAATGTAAAACATAACAAACAATCTTTTTAACGTGCGTTTCTAGATATTTCTGTCAACTAGCGTTTTCAGTCTATTTGTTTACAACAACAGCGTAAGTCTGTGCCTCAAATTCGTTTTGTGTGTGTCAAAAATTTGCAAAGAAATTAATAAAAGATACATTAAGGTGCACATGAAAACAGTTTTTCTGAATAGTTTGAATTCTTTGAAAGACCAACTTATTAAAGTGGCTAAATCATTGAATTGTACAATACATGTGTAAATACTGAATGATTTCGTGATATAATATGATGTGAATTGCAAAATTTTGTTTATAATTTGACAAATATGTAACCAAAATACTGTTTAGTTTAGGAATATCTAGTAAGAAAAAAAATTTGTTATAGAGATGGTAGAGGAGATCTTATTGGGTTAATCTTCACCGTTCTGATAACTACAGACATTTTTATTATATCTGAATAAGAAAATGTGCCTTAAAATGATTTGCTTATCGACAAGTGTTCGTAACTATTTTTAAAATAATTAATCAATTTCACACTTTTGATAACGATTTTTATCTGTTGAAAACACTTCCCGATAGGCAAGTCATTGTAGGTTTTTTATTTTTATAAATTTGCGTACAAAAATCATTAAGGTATCAGATCGGCGAAGGTCAATCTATACGCTCTCCTGTACTATATATATATGATTCCTAATAAAATCACTTTTTAACCGACTTCAAAAAAGGAGGAGGTTCTCAATTCGTCTATATTTATATATATTTTTTCGTACTAACTATATATTTTCAAACAAATACAGTATTTTCTTTATTTATTATTTCTATCAATAACATTCATTTTCATTGAGGTATATTTAAACATGACGCTATATATGCACCTGTTCCGATCTTTGTGACAATGGCATCATTTCAGAGAGACACAATAAAATATTTAGTTTTAAAATAAATGACAGATTATGTAGTATAGCAATAATGAGACGATACATTAATCACTCCGCACACGAGTATTAATTCGTATTTAATATAACATTTATAACTCGTCCGGAATTATCCGAGACGTAAGCGCACCTGTTTAGAGTCGGTAAAACTGTTTTGACTTTTGGCACGTGGTCGGTTCTATTATGGCGACTATATTGTGTTTACTTTTATTAAACTCACTTAAATAGGGCAAAGCTTTAAACAAACAATGTTTCACGTGTAAACAATTTTTCCTAACTTTCAACGTTAAATTTTCCCTATGTACTCCTAAAATTAGTTCAACATGAGGTAAGATTCTCGAACAAAAATCAATGCAGTGTGAACGAGTAACATAGATGGATTCATGCATTGAGTACGAGCGTGGCTTTGATTGTATATAAAACTAATTCGACGGGTCATTGGGGTGAGTGGTGAGTGGCGAGTGGTGAGCGATGAGCGGTGAGTGGTGAAGGGCTCGTCAGACGAGCGAGAAGCCCTGCGTCTGCTGGATGGCGAGCAGCAGGTGGTACTTGAGGCGCTCCTTGGTGTTGTAGCGCGGCAGGTCCAGCAGGTTGAAGCACGTGTGCGCCACCGGGAAGAAGCGCTCGTCCGCCACCGGCTGGATCCGTATCTGAAACCCGTGCGATAACTATAGTAGACTATGTCATTATACATCTAAATTATTAAAATAAATGCAACAAATATATATCTTTTGATATATCTTATATTACCTATAAACCTTTAAAAAGAAAAATATAATTTGTTACAAATTCAACCTTCAATCTTATTAAGAAGTTATGTATGTTTATTTTACGTTATGGTCGACAAGTAAATTAAAACGTTTTTGGGGATTTTATTTTTTCTACTATTTCTGCGAAAAACCCCGACGGTTTTTGCTAAATACTTATTATAAATAAAAAAGCTTGATGCGTTGTTGAATATGAAACATTAGTTAAAGTAGTTTAGTAAGTTTCTTACTTTAATGTCCCTCATGCCCTGAATAGGGACTCGGTCGCTGCCCGTGAGAAACAGTAGGAACTTTTTCTTATCCTCGAGCGGCAGCTCGTGAAATACTTCCCAAAACCATCTGTAATATAAACATGAAACCTTACATACTATATTGTTAGGTATGATCTAAAATACACAGACATAATACATATTCCAGACACTAAACAATTTCACACGGAATTTTTATATCTGTAACTTTCTGTTCTCTAGATTATGTAATAAATATAACTATCTTTAAAGAGCCAATCTTCAACTAGGTACACAGGGAAACCTCTTATGGACACTGCTCTATTGTAAATTTGTAGAATGTTTATGGATAAATATTTTTCACTAAAAAATGACGAAGTCAATTTTATTAATGTGAATATCTGGTATACCTGACTTGTGCGTCGGAGGAGGAGTACCCGTTCTTATATTCACAGTTACTCTCGAACATGTCCCAGTCATACTCCTCATTGCCAATCACCACTGACATCAGCTCGTGCGATCTGAACAATTTTATTATTCTACCGCCACATACCTATAAATAACAGTTTAATATTTGAATTTATGTAAACACAAAAGTAATTCCGATTAAAAATATCACTGGGAATAGGATTATAGTATATATAGTACCTTTAAATAAATAGGGCTTTTAAATAAACAACACAGATGCCTAACAAGTAAAATATAAACAACACAAATGCCTAATAGTCCAAGAAAATAGAGCTTTAAATACTAATTTCAGTTGAATTTTTGATATAATGTACTTTGAAAGATCCGTAAATGAATAGTAAGTCTTTTTTAAATTTATCCACGAGATCTTGTGATAAAAAAATACCTTTTATGAAAGTTGTAGAACATAAAATTTTACATCAAAATGATATATATCATTATTTAGCTAAAATCAAAATTAACCGAGATAGGGTGGCTAGAAGCTAACCTTTTATCAACTTAAGATTTGTTAAAGTTATCATTATCATCCGTCAAAAATTCAAGTTTTTAACTGAAATTCGTATTTAAAGCTCTATTTTCTTGGACTACAAAAAGTAAAATAATTATAATCGGGTAATTAATGACAAAGTTCTGTTTTAAAATAAGTCTATACATTTACAATTTTTTTTAAATATTTAAAACAAGGGCATTTTAACAGTTAACTTTACATATTATGATAAATGTATTACTGTGGTATTTTAATATGCAGCTACTTACTTTCTGGAAACCCTGATTGAATGCCTTAAATTGATTATCTACAGATTTGTTGAGCAAAAAGTCCACATAGAGCTCGACGTACTCCGCCTTGTTGTCGCGAGTGACGGCCAAATTTTCACCGTTTTCTTTCAACGGATGCACTTGAATTTGATCAAACACTACTGTGTTCACCGCGAAACATAGACTGAACACCTATTAAGGAAATTGGTTAATTGTTACAGAAATTATACTGCAATACGATATAGGTAGCACAATTATTTATTTATAAATACAAAACATAATGGCACATACCTAAATGTAGATTGATAAATTAGAACAAATATTGTAAATTTGCTTAATGTTACAGTTATATTTACTATCATATTTAAATAGGAAATGAATAGCTAAAGGTGTTTCTAAGTGCATAATTAGTTTACAGCTGAACCGATTTCAATATATATATCGGCGCAAAACAGCAACATTGTTGCACGTGTTCCGGTCGCCCCACTATTGTCACCCCTCTACTACTACCCCACTACAGATCTAGTAAAAAGGGCGAGCGCGGCAACGAGTGGAGGATTCGCTTGTCTGCGCTCGGACAGTGAAAACCCATTATTCTGTTACTGTTTACGTAATAAAAGAATACCTAAATTATAATAAAACAAGCGTTTCGTTAGTTTGTCGCAAAAATGGGATCTTCCAATAACTATGACGTCAGCTGTGCTGGCGTCACTACTTTTAAAAACCTCACTACGGCCACCTACTTCGTCATCAGAAGTGCGATTACCTGCCACTTCCGCTCAACAACCTGATAATGAAAGGAAATTGCAACCTAGAGGACGTCCTAGAAAAGTCGCTCATGATCAATTTCGCCGAGCACCTCAACCTGCAGATCAGTTAACCGTATCGGCGCGAGGAGACGACACTCAAGCATCAGCTGCTGAACCTACACCATCAACTTCACAAGAAAGTCAGGAACCAATGCATTAAGCAATCAGGTCATGTTTTATTGTTTTTCTAAACCACTCTTACATCACAGTACCACAGTGTACGCAACAATAAAGTACCACAGTGTACGCGACAATAAAGTACCACAGTGTAC
>JADANM010002527.1:6233637-6256227 GCA_026213755.1 Eurema hecabe
AATAAAGTACCACAGTGTACGCGACAATAAAGTACCACAGTGTACGCAACAATATAGTACCACAGTGTACGCAACAATACAGTACCACAGTGTATGCAATGCTTATCACCTACCCGGTGTGCATCACAATATAATCAACTAGGTACACAGATACCAAAGTCAAAGATAATTTTTACTGATTTCAGACATACTCGTCAGCTCTAAGACAACATCAACAACAACACGGCTAGTGCTGGGCGCGCACTGCCGGTCAGAATGGTCGTATCGGCGCAAAACAGCAACATTGTTGCACGTGTTCCGGTCGCCCCACTATTGTCACCCCTCTACTACTACCCCACTACAGATCTAGTAAAAAGGGCGAGCGCGGCAACGAGTGGAGGATTCGCTTGTCTGCGCTCGGACAGTGAAAACCCATTATTCTGTTACTGTTTACGTAATAAAAGAATACCTAAATTATAATAAAACAAGCGTTTCGTTAGTTTGTCGCAAAAATGGGATCTTCCAATAACTATGACGTCAGCTGTGCTGGCGTCACTACTTTTAAAAACCTCACTACGGCCACCTACTTCGTCATATATGTTTTAAGAATATTCCTTGCCGTACGAGGCTTGTTCTTAAGCGGAAAAAGGTAGGTTACGGGTAGGATAGGTACAGCGTGAACTAAGACGTATCAGGCCAGCTAGGTGTATAAAGATATATATATTTATATTAATGCTAAACTAATTAAACCAAATTACTTACATCTTCTACATCATCATCGGTATAATCCAATAAACTTTTCAAGCTATTAGCTAGTGTTGGGTACAGATCGGATAAGTCGTCCAACATCACCGATTCGCCTAACAGCTTCTTGTACAACACTAGCGGGAACGGCACGTAGATTATGATGGAGTTGTATATCGCTAAGCCGTATATAGCGCCTGAAATTATAGCATTGTTTTTGTTTTGTTAAATCATAGACAATATATTTCATAAATAATAAAACATAGATTAGATTAGTCGAAAGGGTCTTATTGGTAAGAAAAAATAAAATAATGTAAACCTTGATTTATTTCATCACGGTTTCTACTTTATTTCGGATTGCCCGACCCTTAGTTTATTAAATAACACGAATAAATATGCACTCACCTATTAAGTAATACATAACATCGTCTTCAAATGGATTATTTGAGAACCAAATCATATTAGTTTCTTCTGATTGTATAAACATTCCGTAGACGGGATCAAATATTTCCTTGAGCAATAATAAGAAGAATTCTTTCTTCACACCACCGGCATCTTCAGCTTCTTCGCCCACGAATTCTACCTAAAACATCTTTATTTCATATAGTTTTCAGATCCAGTATTGTTTATTGATATTTTATTAGCACTACAATATAATATTGCACTACAATACAATATAATATTAATGATATTGGACTAATCTATGTAAACATGTGCCTTATTTGTTAAACAGTTTGCCGGCGGACATCAGGGTTGAAAATAATACTTGGAAATTTAAAAAGAAAGTGAAAAACTATTATTTAATGTACTAAAGCTGAGTAAGCAATATTAAAATATTCCTTACTTAGTTTTATAATATGTTTAGTTCGTTGTTTGAGTTTAATTGTATATGATTTGCGACTTACTCACAGTCAAACCATTAAACTGGTTTTGTGGGAAACTGTATTAATGTAAAAAGAATATAAATAAATAAATAAATATTAAAAAAAATTAACATAAATTCAATAAATTAATATTAAGCTATAATATTAACGATAAATGAACTAATTGTGACTTAATTTATATGGGTACACATGAGAAGCAACTTCTTTTAAATAAAAACACTATGATGATATTATATGGATATAGATAAAAATTTCAATACATATATAAAATATGCCCACTTACTCTGAGGGGTTTCTTCAGCTGCGAACTATCATGGTTACTTATTTGTAGCATAGTATCTCGAACGATATGATTTCTCGAAACGGTTAGATTCAAGAACTGGTCCCTTTGATACTCATACGTGGGGTCCATGAACAGTCTCGTGAATATTTGTGTAGCCGCTCTGTTGATCGCCATTTGCATTTGGAGCTGTTGGTCTATCTTGAGCAGTAGGGACTTGCATTGGACGTCGAACAGAAATGCGTAGTTGCAGAGGTGCGGTTGAGATGACTAGAATGGTAATTAAATATATTAAGTTTTGCTTTATATATTATTTTATAACTTTGCGTTATAATGACTAAATAAAGTGATACAATACTATCATTTTATTTAATATACATTTTAAAAACACCTAACAATATATCAATATATAATACTAGCTGTTGCCCGCGAATCCGTCCGCGTGGACTTTCATATAAACTTTGACCCCCCCCCCCGGGCCCGTGGTGACCTGTTTTTCCAGTTAAAGAGTAGCCTATGTTTTATCTCAGACCATCTGTGTACCAAATTTCATTACAATCGGTTCAGCGGTTTGGCCGTGAAAGCGTAAAATTATAAAAAGTTTCAACCCCTCGCGCAACCTTTTGGGGGTTGATTTAAAAAAAAAGGCGGCCTATGTCCTTCCCCAGGCTTAAGACTATCTTTGTACCAAATTTCGTTCTAATCGGTTCACAGTAGTTTAGCGTGATGGAAAGACAGAAAGACAGACAGACAGAGTTACTTTCGCATTTATAATATTAGTATGGATCACTTACGTCTTGATCAGAGAGCCAATTAATATAATCCATCGCTACATCGACATACGAAGAAAGATCTTCTATGTAGAAACATTCTGCTGGTATTTTTGGTTTCTTTGGGTTGGTGAAGTTAATTTTATTTAATGAGGATAACGTGTTTAATATTTGAACTATGCTATGAGTGAAGTATATTTTCTGAAATTATACAAATATATATAAAGTCAAACATGATTAGTAGTTTTCTAAAAATAAATAAATAAATGTCTGTATCCCAAAATTGATATATTATGTATTAATCGGTAACACAAAGTCTGACATGTCTGCATGCCAAACTTCGGCCAAATCCATTCAGTACTTTTTCGGATGAGAAAAACGTACTTTGAATACATACATATTACATATGCACCAATTAATGCAATAATTCATAATAATAGTAGGCGTATTTGACGTGTCCACTTCTTCTTCTTTCTTGCTTAAATAGTAGTGCTGCATTATCACAATTTTGCCAATGTCTAGATGTGTGTAGATAAAATAAGTTAGTCGATATTTGGTTGTGGCAATCAGCTACACGTGCTTCCACTGCCACACATCGACCCGACGTTTCCACTTTAGAAAGTATATAATTGTTGACAGCTGTCAAAGGCTTCCGCTCCCATATCGTATGACGTGCGGCGCACCTTGTTGGCGCGCACGGCGGGCTGCATGAGCTCGAACACGACGACGGACTTGAAGATGTCGACGAGCAGCTCGAAGTAGTCGGGCGCCTGCGCCTGCCACCACAGCTGCACGATGCGCGCCGGCTGCGCCACCAGACGGTTGAACGCCTCCGCGAACGGGCCCTGGGATCATTTCCCAATTATAGCACTGGAGGACATTATGCGGCATAATGCTTAACGTTGAACTTTTCAACTACAGCTTCGCACAATCGAGCACACTAAAACTAATTTACATTGCAATAAGCTTTAGCATAAATCGGCATTGTGCGCCACTGAGTCCACTATGCTTTAATTGGAAAACTAGGAAATATTACATGACGGACTTCAATTACAATATTATAACGTTACTCGCTGACCCGTGTCCACTACGTTGGAAATAATATTAATTATCCTTTTCGGTTTTTTATATAGCCAATGACACTCAGCAATAATGTGGCTTTCTATTGGTGAAAGAATTTTTAAAATCGGTTCAGTAGTATATTTTTAACGTCACTTCCGTTTTAGGCAGTCAAAAAAAGCAGTTATTTAATATAGGTACTTCTCAAAAGATGAGATGACAAAAAAGGTTTGTATTTTTGACAGTTTCTATTTATTTTGTAATAATCTAAAGACGCTTTTAAAAAATTAAAACAAAGGGAGCTTTTGTATCCTTCATTTTATAAAAAAAAAATTATTACTATTAGTGCTTCATTAGTGAATACGTATTAAACTTTAATCTTTAACAAGAACGCAAATAACAATAATTGCTCTAAGCAAAAGTATTCTTGCTAAATATAAACGGAGTTTCCAAGTATCAGTTAAATTACGGAACTGGTAGATTTATTTAAGTATGTTATTAGATTGTACCCTGAAATTAAATAATATTTTTACCTGTAATTCTGTATGTCTCCGTGGATTCCTCATTTCATGGTATAGAGGTAATATTAAGAATACCCTAAGCGCCTCTGCATCAGGCGGGGATGTTTTCACTTTTTTTATTATGTTGTCAGTAAGGTGACTGAATATCTGAAAAAGATCACCATTCCCAACACATTCCTATGTTATAACGATTATAATAGAAAACTGTTCTATTTCAAACGAAGCAAACATTAAGCCTAAGTATATTTTGGATTACAATAGTAAGTGCTCATTAACAAATGGTATATTGAAAAGTATTATCAGAAATACTTAAGACCTTTTTTACAAATCAAACTACAAGTGGTTAATTATACATAATTGAGATTAGATATCTTACTAGCTATAGCTCGCGACTCCGTCCGCGTTGACTTTCATATATATACTTAACATTGACCCCCCTACCCCCCTTATAACCTTTTTTTCCAGTTAAAATGTAGCCTATCTTTTATCTCAGGCTCTAGACCATCTATGTACCAAATTTCGTTCTAATTGTCTTCAGTTTTAGCGTGATGGAAAGACAGACAGACAGAGTTACTTTCGCATTTATAATATTAGTATGGATGTAAGCTGAATCACTAGATGTGTCATATTTCAAGGGTGTATTAATTCTATACTTACAAGTTCTTTAATAGATGTATTTTCTAGACGACTTATGATATTAAAAGCCTCTTCAGCCTTTTTGAGATCCACCCCGGGCACTTTAGTGTTACATCCAAAGTGGGCGCTATTTTGGAGCAGGAAGGAACCGTTCATACACGCCAACGAACCAAACACAGTTTCTAAATATGCCAGAAGGTCCTGTGACAAATTATAACTTTAATACTTAATTGTAATACATATTCTAAAAGATTCAGAATTTACTATGACACATCACCCAATGTAATACACACAATACAAAGTAACTTAAACCGAACAACCAAGATTGTCCAATACATTTCATTATATATATTATCTGAATAATTTAAATATTTAGATTTTTAATATTGATATGGTAGGTTACAGAAATACGTAACAACTTAAGAAAGAAGGTGTCTTAGTTAGGGACTGACAAATTGATTAGCCGACTCAGTATTACAGGGATCTAACAAATTTTTACAGTAGAACAACTGTTTTTATTTTCGACAAGTATTGTTGTTTTTTATGGAATATAATTTAATAAGTATTTAAAATTCTTACTTGGTTTACAACATCATCATCCTTGAACACTTCACAGGCCGCTATTTTAGGAATATTGAGGGTCACTATTTGTCGCTTGCTGTCTGGGATCCGAAGATCTGTATGAGCCTTATCATTTGCCAATACTAGAAAACTGTGATCTCCGCCAGCAAACACTCTTATAGGACCGCTGAGCATGTCTAGTGGAAACTGTAAAAAATAACACATACATAAAGAACTACCCTGGTGTGCACTAAAGCAATATTGAAAGTATTTAAAAGACTATATTTAAGGTGATATGTCAGGCTACATTCTTTTTGATATAGGTCAAAAGTACAATACATACAAGTTAAATAAGCTACATATATATGCTAAAGAATAATGTAAAGGACAATTTTATAATACCAAATATGAAAGTTAGACACAAAAACAACTCCCTTTAAAATACTTAAAACATATTACTCAAATGCAATTACTTTAAATATGATTTTAAAGATATTTTGATAAAATCAAAACAGCAAATTTTGAAAAAAAGAAACTCAACATTCTTGGAGGTTCCTGCGGTGTGTTTACCGAACGCAGTGCCACTCTCCTTGGTTTTCTTCTTTGGCTATGAAATATAGTTCACTTTAAAAACACCCCAAAAGGAATATTTACCCCCAACTATATTTCATCCCTTAAAGATACTACGATTAATATATAATAATTCATAATAGTGCAAGGAAAATTCTACGAAAATATTGTTCATACATATCTACAAATATTTTAAGAAAATGATCTATAGTTTTGATAATATAGTCACCTTGTGTTGGTCTGGATTATCGGTCTGCATAACATAGCAAAATGTTAAACTTTTTAAAAAGAATGCACATTCTCATAAAAAAAATGGGACGATTGTCTTTTAGGGTAGATGGCGTTTCCATACAGAGACGAAATTGAAAGTATTATTTTTACTATGATTTAGGATGTCATTAGGCGAAACGGTATTAAAAAATACCAATCAAAGGGGTTATTTTGGAATATGTCCCAATCATACCTGCAACTATTCGCGCTTTTTTTTAAACAGAATTGCCTTTGTCTAATAATAATATTGGATTCTGTTTCACCGCCGTTTCTATAAATACAAGTAACAATTTCGACTTTCAATCGAGGTCAATAGAGAGCTAAAGAGCCTTCTAGCGTTGCGTTAGTAAGTAGAGTGGGATGGACGGTCAGTTACCGGCGAGTCGTCAGCGGGCGCGGGCACGATGGGCACGGGCGTGGGCACGAGCGCGAAGGCCATGTGCGGGCAGCCCAGCTGGCCGCGCGCGCCGTAGCCGCACGCCAGCACGCGCTCGCCCACGCGGCACATCACGTGGCGCCGCCCGCACGCGATCTGCGTCACCGTGCTGCCCATCAGCTCCATTATCTGCCGAGTGCCCGACCTTACCAATATCTCACACATACCTCCTTTCTGCTGCGTGCTGATACCGGGATGAAAACTATCCAGGTATACCAGCGAGCCGAATATAAACAGAAGTTTTTGGATTAAATAACAACAAACATCTACTCTTATGTGTCCACAAACTTTCGCATCTATTATATAAATAAGAATTAAATGTTGCAATACTAATAATTGGAATTTGGTTTTAATTAAAAAGAACGTGAGTCAAGGACACCAGACTTAAATGTTTGACTTGATTATGATTTATATGCCACACATTGAATTGAAACAAGTTTTTGATAAACTGTTTATACTATTTTTTTTGTGAAATCATCTCAGCCTATCGGTAAATAACTCATCATTAAACCTTACCTTTCTAGGAACTAATTCATCTTTAACAGCACCATGTCCTGTCTGACCATATTCTCCTGATCCACAAGTAAAAACACCTCCATCAAGTGTTAAAAAGGCAGTAAAATCCTCCCCACATGAAATGTAGCTCACCTAAAAGTAAAGTTCCATTTAATTACTTACACAATATTTTTGTAATAAAACAGCATAACATTTAAATTATAGTCTTGATAAATATTACCCTAACCTTAACATTCCTTAACAGCTTCAAATGAGTAGGGTAACATCTATTTTCTCTATCTTGTAATCCTAACTGGCCATGAGAATTTTTACCAAACCCAAAAACTGCACCTGATCTAAAATTAAATATATTATCTGTATATAAATATAAATGAAACCCGTTTTCCGTTGTCACAACATAACATGAAAGCGGCTTGACCAATTTGGTTGTTTTTTTTTGTTGTATTTGTTATTATTAGGAGAAGTTTCTTATGTAAGAATTCATTCATGTAGCATTTCACTTTTTTTATTTTTCATGATTATAGGGCGATATGAAGTTCGACGGGTCAGCTAGTTTTAAATATTTGTGACTTAATAATTAAGTTTTGACGTTTATGTAATTGAAAATATCAGTCCTACAATTGTAAATTTTAAAAAATAAAGTACAACATACTTTGATAACACAAATGTATGATTACTGCCACATGCCACAAGTGCTATGGGAACGCCAAGCAATGATGTTATCTGTTGTGGTGTAGTTTCCTTATTTGACATCATTCCCAAACCACACTGACCAAAGCTATTTGCTCCCCAGGAGTATAGTTCACCATCTACAATGAAATTATCTTATAGTTCACTAGCGACCCGCCCCGGCTTCGCTCGAATATATTATGCATTTATAATACACTAGCGACCCGCCCCTGCTTCGCACGGGTGCAACTACAGAATGTCCTCATACACAACGTTCACAGCTTTTTTGTGAACCTGCGGTCGGTACCGCAACAACTACGTCCCTGCATTTTAAATTTGTAATATCTTTGGAACTATTCGCTTAAATTACTTGCTGTAAAAAGCATATTGATTTATAGTATATGCACAATTTATTTACGGTACTTAATTGGATAAGGATTAATGTTGTATAGTTACAAATCACTTCGTAAATAACCATTTATTAGTAAAGGATTAAAAATGATTACGGTTGGTTATCCCTAAGAGATAGACATATGCCATCGCGGACTTTTTTGTAGAACTTTTTAAGGTGGACAATACTGTAGTACCATATTTTCTTCTATCTCGTAGGGTTTAGCAAGCGTTTGCAAAATAAGCGCAAAAAAACGTTCTTATTTAAATTTATCAGTCTTTCTCTACTATATTATGCATGTATTACACATAAACCTTATTTAAGAATCACTCTATCTATTAAAAAAACTGCATCAAAATCCGTTGCGTAGTTTCAAAGATCTAAGCATACATAGGGACAGACAGACAGCAATAGCGACTTTGTTTTACACTATGTAATAATGATATAAACCTGCCTCTTGAATCACTTTATCTATTAAAAGCCACATGAAAATCGGTTACATAGTTTTAAAGGTTACATAGTTTTAAAGGCATACGTAGGGATGTAGGGACAGAGAATACTACTTTGTTTTATACTATGTAGTGATTCGATCCTAACCATATCCTTAAAAGTAACAAAAATCTAACCTGATAAAAACATAACTTCTCAGTTTCTTGTACACCTGACTTTAAAAAAAAAACAGTACAAAGAACAACAATGTATCTAAATTTACAAGTGTGAACAATATGCATTGTTATTCAATCAGGTTATGACCTTGAGTAGGAATCTGTATAAGTGTTTAAAAGCCTCATGTCACCAGATCAGATACATTTTTAACACTTAGATCTTAACTTATCTTAAGTTAAATCAACATTAGGTTATATGAAAGGCCAAGAACAAGGACAGTGTGAATGAAAATAAAACCTTAATAAATAAGGTGCCTTAATTTTAAAAAAATGGAAAGAAGATTTACTTACTGTTTGTCAATGCTACAGAATGGTAGAATCCACAAGAAATTTGTATAACATTTTTTGTAGCTAAAAATTTAATTATTTTGGGTTTATCCTGAGCATGAGCACCTAGATTACTGCCTAATTGTCCCATACTATCTGATCCCCAGCTAAATGGCTGACCCCATTCATCAATAGCCATTGAATGTTGCAGTCCACAAGCTATGGCTGATAAACTACAGCCTTTAAATGTTTCAACTAAACCTGAAATTTTATAGGATTAATGTTATAAGTTGGTATGTATGAACCTTTTGATGAAACTGGAAATACAATTATATTTAAAAAAATGCAAAATAGCATTTTTTAGTTGACATTTTAAATATTTCTTATTATATCATACATCGTTCCCATAATTATTATTATTTATTTAGGGTGTTTCAATTTGTATCTTTGAATAGAGACAAGAGTTTGTAAACATCTAGTATCCTTTTTTAAATATTGATAGGACTATAGAGCAACTATTACACAACTACCTGGATATTTTCCATCTTCCTCTTTTGTGTGTCGTCCCAATTGACCAACATCATTGTTACCACATGAATACAAATGTCCAACATTGGTCAGGTAAAGTGAATGAAACTCTCCAGCTGCAACTGATTGGATGTGACTACTCTCTTTCCATTTGGAAAGTGTAGGTTTTATAACCTACAATTAGTAATACGAATAATCATTAATTAAACAAAATATTTACAAAAATCGGATTAATTATGAAATTATAAAATAATATTAATTTCTTACCAAATCAAGATTATCAGAACCATCAATGCATAATTCGTGATGAGTTGCATTACCCCAACAAAACATTTTAACGTAGAATGGCGATTTTCAAATTTTAGTAATAAACAAAGTACAACCTTTATTATAACCTAGTTTGTTACCCTGATTTAGCAACTTTAATAAAATTTCTGATGTTAGAAATATAAACTATTGTATATTTAGATCCATTACATGAATTGTTTTAAATTAATAATAATCAGGACATTTTTTTGTAGAAATAATAATGATTTCAGTTTAACCAGAACAATCTTTAAACTTTACAATGACAATTGACATTTGACAATATTTGCCAGTGCCAGAACGGTTTTTTATGGCAAGGACTTTCTGCGTGTGTCAACTGTCAAATAAAGTAGTTTGCCATTGATAAAATAAGTCGTAGTAAACATTTTTTTCTGTTGCCGTATTATTATTGCTTTTATTTAAAAATCGTTAATGTTTCTTTATATTACATTTTTTATAAATTATAAAGTAACAATGAATATAATTGTTATGATTAATATACATTAATTGCTTTCGAAGAGACTTCAAAGCTGAGTTTGTATATTTTTTCCAAGGTTTGAACAATATATAATAATCAGCTTCATTTGCTTAGCAAAATAGGACACGTAGTATCTATGCTTTATATGTCTTGTAAATCTGCTAGAGACAATAATATTCTTACAAGACTAAATTAACAATATGTATTATTGTTGTTTTTTGAACAAGTTATGCCTTTTTTATAGTTAGATAATAAGAATATAAAGACACTTTTAGGATTTGCGGTATATTCTTCATAATATTATACCTTAAAATTATTAGTCTACGACTGTTATGGCTTTTCTTTGTCTACTTTAAAAATTGATTTAACGGCCACCTATTGATAGAAAGTTGCACTATTAAAAGACAATGAACTTTTAAGCACACGAAACTCGAAAGGGCTGTCGGATTGGGACGTTGCACGGCCATATTTGTTATTGTACCCCATAGGAATTTATTTGAATTATTTGATTTCTGAATAGGAAGTGTTTTAATTATCTTAGTTTGTGATGTATTTAACTTTACTACATAATAAAATATACGAAGAGTTTAATCACATACAAATAAAGTTCAGTGTGTAATAAGTATGCCTTTTTAGTGATAGTGGAAACTAATTGTATTTCGCTGAAGTAATCCAGCGAATTAAGTCTTAACAAATTGGAATATTTTCTGATAAAGTGGCGGGGCCATCAAATAACAATGGGAAAGCGGGACGAGCAGCTGTCCCGGTGGATGTGGGATCACCCCTACTTGATTGGGAGGAGGGAGACCATTTCAGTTTCGAAGACTCGGAACGATTTGAAGAAGATTCTTTGTGTAGTTGGAGTTCAGAACCGGAAAGTTTATGCAATAATTGGCGAGGGTGGAGAAGACCTAACTTGCCAAACTCCTTTGCTCCACGTCTGACTAAGAAATGCACTCAAGGTAAGACAGCTGATCCTTTGTTTCCGTTTCGATTATAATAATAGCAAATGTTTATATTATATATAAAACGGAAATTGTTTATTTTATACAATATTGACTACAAAAACATCTATGTTATTTTTTTTTCATAAGTTTAGTGAATAAAATGTCTTGTATTTTATGTGCATTGACATAAAGAACAGGTGCTCTAAAGTCATTTACCTTTGACTGGCCTGAGCAGTTAATAATAATACCTATGGTTTGAAACTTGAATGTTGTTGTTACTTGTTTATTTTGTAGGATTTTCTTTGTTCTTGTAGTTAAAGGCTGGTTTTGAATTGTTTATATTGAAATATCAGTGAATGGTTAATATGATGTCATGAACTTTCACAACTTTCACTGCAATTTATTTTGTTATACCAATTTCTGTTTTGGATTATAAAAGCTCCAAGTAAAAGTATTTGTCTAAAATATTAGAATCAATGCATTAATGAAAAAAAAAAAATTGTAAATAATGCATTCAGAATGAAAAACTAAACATTGACCAGTCTAATAGAATATTTCTAATAATAAACCTTACATTAGAAGTCATTTGTTTTAATAAATGATGTGTAACTTACCAAAAGGTGAGAAGTTTATTAATTCTAAATTTATTTTATAAATTAATAATTTAATATTGTCAGATTTTATTAATTACAATAGACAATGTAATAGTTATCTCATATTGAAGTTATTATATTGTGATAAGATTTTGATTTATTTGTAGATGGTTTAACTTTTAAATATAATGGAATAATTTGCAAATACTAGGAGGACAAGTTTATTTAATAGTCAATATGAATTGTGTTATTTTATTGATTAATTGTACTTAGGCATAAAATATACTTTTTCCATATGATGATTTATTTTATATAAAATTTTTATAGACCTTTAATTTTATTTCTGTAATAATTTCTTTATTTGTGTTTTTTTATCACAATTTTTATTATAATCATTCTTAAGCACTGAAAATAAATGGCTTAATTATTATGATTATGTATATTGTAATAATCTAAAATATTAAGATTAAAAATGTTTTTCTACAGAAAAATCAGTATCAACATTAAGTGAATTAGCAGCAAAGTGTGTAGCCAGTCATATACCATTTGAACTGGTAGAGCATGTTTATCCACCTGTGCCTGAACAATTGCAATTACAAATTGCTTTCTGGAGCTTTCCAGACAGTGAAGATGATATTAGATTATATTCATGTCTTGCAAATGGGTCAGCTGATGAGTTTCAGAGAGGAGAACACCTGTTTAGGGATAAGGCTGTCAAAGATGTGCTACAAATTGGTATGTTCCTTTCTTACAAGTATTTTATAGAATGGTGTAACATAGTAAAATAAAAACAAATAAGTTTTTTATAAACAGGATACCTATAATATATTGATGTAAAAATTTCAGGATTTCATTTATCTGCAACTGTTACTCTTACCATGGCAAGAACACAATTCAATGTGGCAGTAACATTTGATAGACAAAAGATATCATCATGTAACTGTACATGTTCATCATCAGCCCATTGGTGTTCACATATAGTTGCTGTTTGTTTATTCAGAATACATTTGGTAAGTGTCTCTTGTATGAAATGTGCAATAAAATGAATTCTTGTATTATGTTAAGTCTACTTTTATGAACTCCCAACTTAATGTTCATAGAAATTTAAACTATTACTATTATTTTATTATTTAATTTAAACTATAACTATTTAAACATAATAAGCATTCATAATTTTATGTTGAGCAAAATTATAATTTATTTTCTATTCTGATTAATACTAACCATTTAAGGACAATTTACAAATAATTTACTCAGCAAACTTAGTACTTGAGAAGAATGATTCATAAAGCAAATAATTACTATATATCAATTTAAAACCACATGCATAGCAATCGAGTTGATCGTTAAAATTTATGTTATATTTCGTACAGTTTGTATACCCAGCTAATTAGCATGCAAAAGAGAATATTGTAGTTAATGTACTGTAACATACCTTATTTTATCTTAACAAAAATTTTTTATTTGTAGCCTACACAAGTATGTCTCAGAGCTCCTGTGTCAGAGTCTCTACAGAGATTACGGAGAGATCAGTTGCAGAAGTTTGCACAATACCTCATATCAGAGTTGCCTCGTCAAATATTACCAACTGCTCAAAAGATTTTGGATGAATTGTTATCAGCGCAACCTAATCAGATAAATACAACATGTGGAGCCCCAGACCCAACTGCTGGGGCATCAGCCTATGAATACACATCATGGTTCCTAGATGAGAAGACCCTACACAATAACATCAATAAAATACTAGTAAAATTCTGTGTACCAACACCCATCGTGTTTAGGTATTTAAATTCCTTTTAATCTAAATATGATGGATACTTGCAAATTTTCTATTTACTATTGAAAAAAAGAATGTTTTAATATAAAAGTTCCATGGGAGTGTTGTTACAGCACAGTATTTATTAAACACTTTTGTCTATTCACTATATGTACTGAATGTAATTTTATTCATTTCAAGAGCTTATATAAATTTATGAAACATAAAAAGGCGTAACACTGCAATAACTATAAACGTTTGTACGATATTTTATACAGTGACGTAAATTATCTAAGTACAAGCGCTCCGCCGGCGGCGGCCGAGTGGTCGTCGCTGCTGCGGCCGCTGCGGGGCCGCGAGCCCGAGGGCATGTGGAACCTGCTGTCCATCGTGCGCGAGATGTTCAAGCGCAGCGACCGCAACGCGATACCGCTGCTCGAGATCATCACCGAGGAGGTCATGGCGTGCGAACAGGTGCGTGTGCGTGTGCGTGCCCGTGCGTGCGTGCGTGCGCGTGCGCGTATAGTGTGTGAAAGGTGTGCGTCTTTTTAGGTCGCTATGTCTGGTACTAGTGCACTAGTAGTCGAAGCTTCAGTCATGGAAGATATATAAACAACGTACTTGAGGTGGTTTTATTATAGTTTTTTTTCAATGTAATTTGTAGTTAGGAGATAAAGCAAAAAATAATGAATCAGGAAATCAATAGAAAATAAGAAGGATACATGACTAAAAGTTTTAATTTTTTATCAATCGGCATATAAATACAACAAAAAAATGGTGTGATAGGAAATGGTTAAAAAATAAACTTCTATTGTTTGCACTCGATTTATTTTATATCGATTAGGTACAATGAATTACTAATTTCTATTTTATTAACATCGAATATTCTTATTCTAGTACTGTGTAAATTAAAAAAAAAATAATATTATAATTACAAGGTGTGTAACTACTTCACAGTCGTTTCATCATTTTCATTCATGACCAAGTAGCAGAGACTTAGTCGTGAGGACTAAGGGGGGTGTCAAGAACGTAGGCGTGTAACATA
Source organism: Eurema hecabe (assembly GCA_026213755.1). Lineage (NCBI taxonomy): Eukaryota > Metazoa > Arthropoda > Insecta > Lepidoptera > Pieridae > Terias > Terias hecabe. Next base: position 6,248,509 of record JADANM010002527.1, read on the forward strand.
GCGGTATGACTTGCAGATAATAGTGTGGTGGTACAGCACGAAGGCGGCGCTGGTGGCGTGGGGCGGCGGCGCGGGCGGCAAGCACGGCGGCGCCGGCGGCAACTCCGCCGCGCAGCACGCCTGCTCCTCGCTGTGCGATGAGGTTACATCTACCACTGTTTATAATGGGCTTTTTTCAGTGGGGAAATGGATACCTACAATCCCGAGGGTGAAAGTAGGTTACGTCGGACTCAAACCGACTAACCACATGATGTTGGACTGCCCTGTCAGATTTATGACGGGCTTATCCCAACTCTAATATTTAAATACAAAAGTCAAAAGTATCTTTAATCAATTAGGCTACATAAAGTAAAACTTTTGAATCGTTATGGTATTACAAAACATTTACCACCGGTTCGGAAGGCAGTTTCTACAGAGAAGAACCGGCAAGAAACTCTGATAGTCGCTCTTTTTAAAATAAGAACAATATGCAATTGTAAATATAAACAAAAACTCGACTATTATAATATTTATACACGAAAAAGGTCACTGTCCCACGAGCGTTAAGAAATATCACTCCAAGCATTTTTGTCTTCAATATATTAATTTAATGTATAGTACGCCTTTTTAATAAGACATTTTTAACAAGGCTTCTAAACTTGGAATAAGTCAGATCCTTGACGCTCTTACGAAGCTTATTATAGAATAGTATACTCTCGACCATGAAAGAGTTTTTTGATTTACTAAGTCGGAAGGCAGGCATAACAATTTTATCTCTGTGCCTCGTAATATATTGATGAGAATCACCTCTCTTTTCTCTCACGTGTAATATATTATTAAAAATATACTGTGAGGGGACCGTTAGGATGCCAATTTCTTTAAAATGGTCTCGCAATGAGTCTTGATTTTAAATTATATATGAAACGTATAGCCCCTTTTTGAAGAACGAATCGTAAGAATTTCCGCTGATCTACCCCAGAGAAGAATACCGTAAGACATAATACTGTGAAAATAACTGAAGTAGACCATTCTCGCTGTATCTACATCGGTAAGATGCCTGATTTTTTGATGCCTGTTATACCTAGAAAAACAGTCGAATCTACAGGACTCAGCATCTCACCATTCAAAATAATGTTTCTATTTAATCTCTTTACATTTGGAAGTACAAATTCTACACATTTAGTTTTATTGGAATTTAATAATAAATTGTTCGCAGTTGACCAATTAGATAGAATACGAAATCTGTTACGGTTTCGAGCCTGAGCCATTTGGGTATTTGAAATTTATTTCAAATTTAGTGCAGTAGTATACATAGGACTTAATATATATTATAATAGACTAAGGTTTATTGCAATAATCTTAATAATATTTTTCTCTATCGGTGATTCAATCTTTCATAACGATACTATAAAAACAATATTTGCTAGGTGGTTGTACTGTGGCGTCTCGCGGCTTTAAATCCGGGACTTGCGCCTCACGAACGAGACACACTACACGAACAATTTGCTCAATGGCACATGAAGGTTTTGGACAAGGTTTGTTTTTTGTGTATATGTGTTCTTTTAAAATACGGTAATATTATAATACTACATTGTTATGTAATAAATTTATAATAAAACTGAGTCCTTTTTCAGGTGGCCAAGAACCGTAACAATCACATAAATTCTACACATCCTCGCCACGGTCGGGCCCATTCACATCCACTGTTCATCAATGGTATTAGTGAAAATGAAGTGTTCCCTGGGTTCAACCCAGCTATGGAGGCCTGTTTCCTCGAGTGGGATGACTACCAAATAGCTGGAGTAACTTACACTAAGGATCTCAACCCTCTCTATCATAGTCCCTTCACCATATTCAGACATTCTGATAAACAGAATGACAGTGTGCATCAGGTATTAAAAAAAAAACAACAATGATATTTCTTTTCTTGCCACAAAATACATTAATAGAATATACATAATAACATCAATATGCATAATAAGAAAATCCAATGGTCACCATTTCATATTTTCTTAAACAAGTAATGGTTTTGATATTTTTAAAAGTACAATTATGTTTTATTTACATAGTAGGTATGTTTAAACTTTAATCTATTATTTGTTTTTAATCTGTGGTATTTTAGGTAAATTCATCAAAGGCCGTACTTAATAATGAGATGTCGCTGAGCTATCGCCTTACTAACCCAGACCCGTCAATGCAAGGCCACAGAACACTAGTGCACAGAACTGGTCGCATCAATGTTGATCTCGCTATAGCTGGACCATCTAATCAGGTCATTATTGAAAAATTAAACTATTTTTTTAAACATTCTCAAAACTTTTTAGACATATCAATATCTGCTGCAAAAGTTGTAAAATTATAATTTCATATATTTTGATAACATAAAAAGTTTTCATTTTTACCCAATATGTATAAAAATTTACAGGCCTGTGGTTCTGGAGAAGTTGTACGTGAGCCAGCAAGGGATGCCGGGCCCAGCGATGGTAACCATTCAAGTGTATCATCTGAAGGTATACACATTATTATTTACAAAAAAATGTATTTTCTCTAGAACTAAGAAGTCACACATAGAAGCTCTATTGTGTGACTTGTCTGTGTGTCTGTGACGTCATGAATTCTAAATCAGAACCCCTCATAATTAAGAAGCGATTTAGATGGTTGTTATTTATATTTTATTAATTAAGCCTTTTATTTCAATTCAATTATAAAAATACAACAGTTACCTTCAATATAGAAATGTTGTTTGTATGGTATAAGGGTTCTGCGAGAACGAGGAGGAGATGCAGGCGAGCGGCGCGGACGGCGGCGATACTGACTCGCAAGACTCGACGTCCCCGCCGGGCTCGTCCGACGACGCCCGTCCGGCGCGCGACGACTCCGTGTCGGACGACGAGTGCCACCTGTACTTCTACGACGCCACAGCCGCCAGGCGCGTCGCGGCCGACGGCAGTGGCACCTCTATGATGAATGCGGTATGAATGACTTACCTATGCTGTAGTGTAGTAGTAATATTCGCGATCTTCGACATCTCGGACCCATACAACAATACGGTTTTCACATTGGACCGGAATAATTCGAGCTTAACTCTCCATACAGGTGGAAGTGTGAAGGTTGCTTTGGCGATTTTAATAATTTGTTATTGTTTCTTGTCTTTGCTTTTATTAAGATAAGTTAAGTAAGATATGTTTGTATATAGGATTGGTCGAGTAAAAGCGAAATGAGCAGCTAGTGTTGTGTTGTTTTATGCCAAAATAACTTAGTATAAAGAATATTATAACTAACTAATATATAATCCGTTTGACAGGCTGGTTCGAGCTTGGCAGGTGGCGCGAGCTGGGAATGCGGCTGGGAAGTGCAGTTTGCACGCGCAGAGGGACTACACGCTCACGGACACGCGCGCGACGCGTGCGCGCTGGGGGCGAGCCTCGCACGTGACTTGTTGGCTCGACCACCGGCATTGCTTGGTAAGAATACATGCATAGCATGTGAAATGTAAACAGTCTGAGCAAAGTCTGAGTCGAACATGCTACGCCTACTTAATATTTTAAAAGTATAAGGTGACTTGTTATCAGTTATTCAGTCTCATAATATATTTTTTTAGAGATATTTCGTTGCGCAAGCGCATTTTTCGAGTCTATCTTTATCTTTTGGGATGACCAAACCGACCTAAATATTTCGTTATTTATATTAATAATATGAAGATGTAAATTTTGTGAGTTCGTCATATTGGTTGTATAACAAACGTCTGGATTTCCTAAATTAACCAAAATAATCTTTATTTGTATATATGCATGTGAAGCCACGTGTCACTGCTGGTATGTGCATTACAATGTTCATAGACGATATTTCTGTATGGGCAGGCACCGGGTACGGCGGCGCGGGCAGCGCGGCGGAGCAGCGGCGCACGCGGCGGCGCCACGCCCCGTCGCCGCGCCTGTGCGCCGCCAGCCACCGCATGTCCTGCCTCGCGTCCGCCACGCTGGCCAAATGCGCCTTTCTGTGCACAGTCAGTACACATGGACACATTATCGCTGCATTTTTTATTTTACTTACCGTTATTTTGCTTCGCCGTGAACAGCTCCCTAACTTTTATCGAGCATAGGTATAGGCTAGCTTAAATCGATGATCAATAATTAATATAAAGTGAGAATTCAGCTTTTATAAATGATCGTATTCAATAATTTTCTTGTTTGTTTCTAAAGGGCCTCTGTTTTCAAACTTTTAGGTCCTGGCCGAGTTCAGTGAACACCATGAGTTAGCATTTCGCGTGGGATTGTTCGCGTTAGAAATGGCGCGGCCTCCTGCCAGCACGAAAGCTCTGGAAGTGAAACTAAACAATCAGGAATCGGAATTGGTTTCATTGCTTAAGAAGTTGCCTACTGGAGCTGAGCAATTGGCCTTGGCAAGAGAGAAGGCTGAACAGTTGCGCGATGGATTGTTAAGGTATTTTGATGCCAAAGTGCACATTGAAAAATTTACGATAAATAAACGAAGCCACACGATTCAAAAATATAATATCATTACTTTTTTATAATAATTACCAAAAATTAAAAATAAAAATTTAGCAGAACTTAATTTGTGTCGTGCAAAAAAAAATCTTTTCTATCACTTCATTAATATTCCGTTATGTTGTTTTGTTTATTACAGAAGTCGTGGACCGGCGCTCTTGCCAATATCGTTGGCCAGTTTCTTATTTGAGGTCCTAGTTTTGTCCGCCGCTGAAAATAAACATCCTGTAAGCAAAAATTTTTTTAAATACTTATTGAGTAATGCTTTATTTTGTCTTACTTCAAATTACATGTTTTAAATCAAAATATTTCTTCATAAAATTCACAGGCAAGGTTGGCAGCAACAGATGAAGTATTAGGCTTTGAAGCAGCAGTGGCAGCGCTTGGCTTAAAAGCGAATGTTTCTGAAGCCGAACATCCTCTCCTATGCGAGGGAACAAGAAGACAGAGAGGAGATCTAGCTCTTACTCTATTGGCGTTCTATAAGGATGATCCAGTTAAACTAGCGAGGATTATGAATAAGGTGATGAGAATTTAAGTCTACTTAAAAATGCATGTTTTTAACCGACGAATAAGGAGGAGTCGATCTTTTAGTATACATATATATTAATCCGATAATGATAAATTTTCTTGTATCACAATGTAATACCCAAAATTTTAACAAGAATAAATAGCTACCATGCTAATGACAATATTTTACAAATCGTAATTTATTCAAGGCTCATACTTAATTATGTGACAATATAATATATGAATATGTATTTTTCTATGTGACAGTTATTGGATCGCGACATTCACCAGCTGACGAAGGGTCCAATGGTCAGCATGTACTACTCGAGTAATCCTCGGTTCAACTCGCGTACTGAACACCATTATCATCATCAACAGCCTAACGTTTCTTTAGCTGTAAGTCAAGCCTGTGTTGCATTTTTAACATTCACTTACACATCAGTGCAGAAAACGATAGATTTTTAAAGAAGAAGATAGATTTTTATAGAAGTAAGATTTCTAGATGAATCAGCTGGAATATTCTGGAAATGTTTCAACAAACCAATACTATTATTATTAGGTAAAGTCTGTGTAGACATACAACTATATAGGGTTGTCTCTGTTTCTACAAAAGTGATCAGAAATTATTATAGCAAAAGAAAGACCCATACACACATTATTTGTGTCGGCATACTTTATATTATCATTTAAAATATCGCTTTTAGTCGTCTATAATTATTGTTTTTTTTAAACTTTTAGGGTCCAGCATGCAGCCTCTCAGGCGACATGGAGCGTCTGTCCGTAGGTGAGAACAGCGGGTCTCCCCCCGCGGGGCCTCACTCGGTGCACTCGGCGCACTCAGTGCACTCGGCGCACTCGGTGCACTCCGCCCACTCGGCGCACCAGCCGCACCAGCCGCACCAGCCGCACGCCACGCCGCACGCGCCCTTGCCTAGATTGAAGGATACCAGGTAACTGACACTAAATCTCTACTGTGTATACTATACAGAAGTACAGAACTCTCTGTAGACAAGACCGGCAGGTCTCAACTCGCCAGGCTACAGTTAACATAATAACAACATGCATTGATACTGGCATTTTTTTAATTTACGGCAAATAGTTTTAACTCCTATTAGTAACTAAAAAAAAAACAAAAAATTATTTGACACTTCATTTTATCGAAGTGATTAGTACAGACAATGATTATTATTAGTCCGGGATCCTTGGTACATTTTTCCAATTGATTACTATCAAGCTAATTTTTGGTGAGTAGCTTTATTTTGATGAGACGCCCAATAATTTCCTATACCAAACTCTCGATTGTGATAACTAACTTTTGTCGGACTAGTGATACCTACCTGTTTTCTTGTAGGACGTTAATTCATTTGGGAAAAGAACACACTAACCTATTATGTATTAGTTTTGTCCTTCAGTTAGTAATGAGAAAAATGGTCTCGTGGTATTAACAATGTCTGAGCGTAGGACCGGATTGGAAAAATGTACCAGGGATCCCGGACTAAAACTTTTGAAATAAATATTTTTCATGTAGAAGTATGAGATAATTTTAAATGCTATAATAATAATATTATGTAACCTATGCTATAATATTAAGCCCATTCATTTATTTTTATTTATATTTAAAAATAATACCAGGTATAAGGGCAAGCGCCAGTACCCGTCAGTGCCTAATCAGCCGTCAGAAGCCTCAGCCCACTTTATGTTTGAGTTGGCCAAGTCTGTGCTATTCAAAGCAGGCGGGTCATCTAGCACCAGCCTATTCACGCAGACATCTTGCGCTAGAGAACATCATGGACCTCATAGGTAAGGAAAATATTTTGTAATTACTGTATGATCTTAATTTTCATAAATGTACCTTAATTAAAGTTAACAAATTATTGTCTTCATACAATACTTAAGTTGAAACATACATATTATGTATCGACCGCTACTATTGCGCCTAGTTCTGAATCGCGATTATTTTATTTGTTCGAGACTTAGCATATATACAACTACTCGACATCAAACCATTGGGGCCGAATGTCCGGCCAGTCAGTTGTTCGACTGGTCGAAGATCCGTCCTTTGGTTCAAACAAAGGTTACACGCCTACACATATTCAAAGCGTGAAACGGTGGATTCACGTTCGGTTTGGTTAAGGTTTTCCATAGGTTTTTTTTATTAACTGACAATTTATTTTCAGGGGTTTACACATGGCAGCATTTCAACTCGGCCTATATGCTCTTGGTCTACATAACTGTGTCAGCGCAAATTGGCTCAGTCGTACTTACTCATCACACGTCAGCTGGATAACAGGTAAAATTAAACATCGTGTTTAGATATAATTATGTACTTATAATTTCACAATTTACTTAAGTGTTTTTCAACCTACAGGTCAAGCCATGGATATTGGTGCACCTGCGATTTTGTTCCTTATCGATTCCTGGGAAGGACATTTGACACCACCCGAAGCAGCCGGTATAGCTGATAAGGTGAGTTTGTATAGAAAAAATAATTTTGTCTATTCAATCCTTATCATGTATAACAATGTTTTATATTTTTAACTTTTTATCACGTACTAAACATTAGTAGGTATTAAAAACTTGAATTTAAACGTTTTAACGATCTTTTCAACTCTGTATCCGTTAAAAAAATCAATGTTCGAATGTTTAATTTTGAAAGCATATATTACGTGTACGTTCCCAGGCGTCGTCCGGGCGCGACGTGCAGACGGTGCGCGCGGCGGCA
>JADANM010002527.1:6260386-6274815 GCA_026213755.1 Eurema hecabe
GTAAATGTATTTTAAAATTACCAGAGAGTGGAAATTTATGTTGGTCACTTAACTTACTCTCTTGGCATAGCGATCGATCAACATTAAGTATACATTAAATTCTAGAATCGATGGAACTGAATGTTGCTGATTGATTGAATTCCAGAGACTGTCTCATTAAGATCTCTACCGTTACATATACAAAGACTTATTTATTCCATTTAAATACGATACAAACATTGGTTGTGTCCAAATTGAATGCTCGTTAGGTTTCAGCAACATTTTGCTCATTTATACATTCGTTATTATCAATGAGTATCTTTACTTACGTGCGGTATTCAGAACAAATTTCGCATGAAATATTCTGCTATTGATACAAATATTTTTGTTCAATGCCTATTTGTAAATTCTACTAACTAGTCAATGGTTTGGGGATGTCATTGGAGAGCCAGTGAAGATTCACAACCGTAGTTCATTTAGTCTTCTTTTCTAGCTTAGTACTCATTGAAATACCTTTTCAGTAAAGATCTCGGCGTTTTATTATAATTTGTGAAAGGTATTTAATGAGTTAAATTTATTATTATAACTCTGATCTTTTTTACGTACTATTAGTTTCTGATTTGATTTATATTTTAGTTAACTATGCGTGTGAAGGTTATAATTATAATTAATCGAATGTCAGAGTTTCCCTTAAATTAAAATATGTTGCAATACTCACATCCGCGTCCATTATTGAAGTAATGTTTTGTTAGATCTCGGCTTCGCTCAATTGGGCGTTTGTATTCAACAACGTTGCTCATTACGTTCGCGTATTGCTTCTAGGAGGTATTTATCAGTGGGTTAATTGCGGAGACCGTATAGGATATAAAACAGTTGCTTAGGGAATAGAGAGGGAAGTAATTTGGCAAGTGTAAACCCGTAGGATTAAATGTTTATATCGGCGATAAAATCTAGTGCCACTCCTATTTTGGGTGAGCGTAGTTCTTTTATTAGTGGTGCCACCGTTGGCTTGCCGCTTATGTGTATCGAGATAGGTATCGTCTGTCTAATGTGTGTCAACTGAATATTCCAAATGTTAAAGCAATATTTTAAAAGTTCTCGTAGTGTCGACTTAGCTATAGGACATACGTAACTAATAAATCTTTCGGACTGGTAAATTTATTCGATAAATATTCGTGTCCAATTAATTTGGCATATGGACAAAGGACGTTCACAGTCCGAGATGTAGACCAGCGGAAATTGTATTCATTAATAAAATATTCCTAAAATCACTTATTTTTTTATAATCCATTTAGGATTTAAAGTAATCGGTGTTACGGTCTAGTTTTGAGCTAAGCACGATAATATTTGAGGCATGTTATTGCACGATATATAACTGAAGGTTCAGACGCCGCAGATTCGAGGCTCTTTTGTAAAATGGTTCAAAAGGAAGACGCAAAATTGGCAAATTCGACAACCTGGTGTTGTGCCAAGAGTCCGAGGCTCGCCCGCGGACTTCGATTCGATTCTATGTAAAATTTTCCCATTTTCCTTTTACCCGTGTATCGTCCGAATAGTTCAGATATATAAGACAGATTGTAGATGAGAGCCGTCGGTACACTATTTTTGATATTCTCTTGTCGAAATTTGCAATTCACGACTGTTTATGTAATGAGGTTTTTGCGAGGAATGCGGTGGACGTGGTTTTTATTATTATAGTAACTTTATTTACAATTTTAATATTATATGAAACGTAGCTTTTCGAGAGACTTTGGAATATTATAATGTATAGGATAAGAACTGACGGAGATTCATTCCGATCTCGGGTGTTTTATCTACATTAGTTAACCGAACTCTTGGCTTACTTATTCATTAAAACGACAACCACCTATTTGAATTTAATCAAAACTTCTTATTCTACGTAGTAGTTTAAAAAATGATAAAGACATAGACCTAACGTTCGCTACTGTTGAGTGACGAAGCGCAATGTAGATGAGCCTGTGATCGGAGCGCGTCCCGCCGGCCGTGTGCGTAGGCTTAGTTCAATCCTAATAAGTAGGCGTTTACGTGCATACATTGACGTGTGGATGTGTTTTCAACATTCAGTAGTTAGTAAATTTCTAGAATGCTAGTTAGATTAAATTAAAGTTTGTAACGTGGAAATCTATGGGAAAACTTTATTCGGTGTTCGTTCTATAAATGAATTTAAGGAAAGTTTCGCCGTATATTGAGTTCGCTAGTAGCACAGTGTAAATCACTTATCAACTATTCACAAAACAAGGCCTTTATGATTAATATGTTATCCGAATTTAACAAACATTTCCTTTGTATCCATGAAGTTATTTAAGGTCAAGACTGGTCTAAGTATTATCTAAATCCGTTATATTGCATGGTAGTTGCCCGATCGAGTTTTAAGGATTATCATAATTAGTTGATAATTTTTATTCTGTTCAACCAGCTAAGAATTGACTTAATAAACGTCGTAAGGATTTATATATAAACGTTTAGATATCAATCAAGGTTATCACAAAATCTAGAATCGACGTTAACAAACATTAAATCTATTCAATCGTAATAACGTATGTATCGGTTATTCACGGTATATACTTTGATCTTAAATAACTTATGGTCGGGCTGCGTTTAAATTAGTTTTCGCTTCATTTTTCTGGATGAGAATAATTGTGTCGATACCACGCCACTTTTTTAAATTGCATCAAATTATACATTGTAGGACGTCAAGTTTGTCGACATCTGATTGTAATAGTAGTTGCAGGCACTCAAAAGTAAACCGTTAGCAGACACAGTGAAATTACTTTCGTAATTACTTGCCGTCCATGGTTATTTTGCGAATGATTATATTTGTAGCGCTTCCGTTGCAATTATAATGACCATCCTATATGTTTAGATTGCATAATACTTTATATTTACACAACATAAAATGAAAATAATATTTACTCACGGTCATGATTAATTTCCGACGTTTGATTTACGATATTAAAGTCTCTTACTCTATTCTTTATAGCATAAAACGCTTTGACGTTTTGTCTCAAAGAACTATTTTTACACTTTAAAGTATATTTAAAAATGAAAAAAAAAGAAGTATATCGTTAGTTTCATAATTATAAGACGTTAGAATGAAACATATTTTAATTAGTCGTTTAATGCATGTCATAGATGTAATTCGATTCAGTATATTTGTGAATCACGTGTTTATGGGATTTTGTTGCAGTCGAACGATATATCTGTTTGGTTCACTGCTGCATTAAATTAATTTCGTTTAGATTAGCATAATTGATATAAATCACAATATTAATTTAATTATTCAGTTTACTGATGTTTTTATGAGGATTTGCTTATGCAAAAGGAAGTAGAATTTATGAAAAAACATCTATCAGTATTGACTTTGGCGAGCTTGAATGAATTTTATTGATTGATGGCAGTTTCGAAAAATTTTTGATTTTAATGAACTTTCCTAGTGGACAAATTCGCCCTTCCATTAGGATTTGTTATTCGTATTTTGAAATGTTGACGATTATTTATATATTAAAAACAACTTATATTATATATTATCAGTAATTTTTAGATCTTCCGTTATCGGTCTTCAATACAATATCATAACAAAGTCACATCACAGCAGCTGAAATATCAATGTAAATGTGACGTTTTCAGTTTTGAAACTATGCATAATTTATTTAATACATTTTAAATTGTAGTTTAATTATATACACTTTGTAAGTGTGGTGTCTCCGCCTATTAAAATATGTAACCGTTACAGTTTGAGTGAACCACTTGAATCTTGTAATACGTGCAAGTTATATTGTATATTGTTCTCTACACGTAGCATGTATCCTTAGAAAAGTAATTCATATTGGGTCTGGGAATAAATCAAAACTTCAATATTTCACCACACAACTTTCAGGGAAAATTGATCTATGTGTTGTTGCAAAGTGGCTAATTTTGATTTAATCCCAGCCAAAAACTATAAAACGATCCATAGCAATGTTGACTCATGCTTACAGTTACATCTTAGAATAGTTTGTTAACTTGTGTATGAGAAATGTCACAAACACGTGAACCGTTTCGCAACAAGACGAGATCGTATCGACAGACGTTGACATATCGATGTCAACGAATACTGTTTGGCTCTAATGCGAAATGGCAAATTCGTGGATGATATCGTTATGGGGTGTCTAAACAAACTGCAACTTGTCGTTTTCAGCGAAAGACATCCTGCTGAAGTGCCCATAAGTTTTATATTATATTTATAATTAACTATAATAGCACTAGTACTTTTGCTCTGGCATCGCAAATGGTTGTAACTATAGTGAAGTTATTCTTAGTCAAGACTGTTGCGCACGGTGTAAGTTTGGCGTGCACTAAAAGCTCGTCCGCGCCCGCTCTGAGCTTAACTACCGAGAAAATTTTCGACGAATCAAATATGAACATTTTTAGAAAAATGTTGCTTTATGTACAAAGCTACTTGCATTGCAACAGAAGCAATGCAATTGAAATATCCATTCATTCGTGCGCAATTATTGCCCGTTTTGATGTCGAATTTTGCGAGTATTACGCAAGCATACTCATGGCGCTGAGCTCAGTGCGGGCGGCGGGCGGCGGGCGGTGGGCGCGGGCGCGGGCGCAGGCGCGAACGCTTCGAGATGGCAAGTGCGCCGTGCGGCTGCGCGGGGCCCACAGCCTGCTAGTTTCTCTTCGATATTTTCTCCTATTTGCAATAACTTCCCGATTCATGTATATTTCCACTTCGACTCGAAATGTTTTGACCTCTAGATAATTATTATTACTTTTACGATTACATTAAGTCTTTTTGGTGAAATATTTTAAAATAACATTATTTAATTATTCAATATACTTATTCTATATTTAACATGTGTTTTATTTGAGCCCTATAAAAGTATTCGTTCTATTTGAACTCATTCACTTATGATACGAGACTTATTTTAATGATGAAAATAAGACACCGATAACAAAACGCTTTGATTTTTTAAATGGATATTAAGATCGAACTAGTTAAAAGCAGTTATATCAGTGGGATCACTGATCTTTTTGTAATTACATTATCAGTGTTGATACACAAAAAATTATAGTGTTTATTAAGTGCATCGTACGTATTGGATACCTAAAAAGCTCTTGCAATTTCTTTACCCGATATGTATCTTGTCTATAGTACTTGGATATTTTACAACTTAAAAAAAGGATTTACGTACGCATAATTTGACTTTAAATAGTTACATGTAGCAATTCTTAGATGATGTTATTATGATAAAAGGTAGTTTGAATAATAATTGTTTATAGAGTAAATTTAATTGACATATATAGATAGATGGGCTTATTATATTATATCGAATCGGTATGCGATAGCTCAAGATATCGATAATATCCTTTTAGAAGGAGGCCTCATGTGTTTCACGACGACCGCGCGTGAGCGTGCGTGCCGTACACGCGCCTGGCACTATGTTGGGTTTAGTACGGTCAGCAAATATATTAATGTTATACCAATTATTTATATATATATATATAAAAAATCACAGACTGTCTTTACTACTTGAGTACAAATTTAGTAATACCGCAGAATTTTACTTTCATATAATATTGAGAAAACCGATTAAACACAGGTGATAGAAGACAACACATACTATTGCTCATCGAAGAATAAGTATAATATATCACCAATTCATCTAAAATGTCTACAGTAGCTACTTCCTAGTTGGGAAATTAATTTTGGTCTCGTCTAAACGAGAATAGCTTCACATAATTCCTTTGTTCAATCGATGCTTAGAAACGGATTAAAAGAGCGCTTAGCTCATAACCAATTATGACTTTAGACACGTACCGGCCATTTAAACTTTTAAGTCGTTGTGATGGAGAAAACGTCTAGGCTTCCTATTTGCCCTATTCTTTCTGATATAAACGCTATTGAAATCCATAATAACATGAATTATGTTTAACTTAACCTCTTTATGTTAGTAATTCACATGGAATTTCTTTATTTGCTTACCCAATTTGTACTTAATATAGATATACTTACTATGTCAGCTGCAGTCAAAACCAAACAACGTGTTATCAAACATTAGTTAAAATTATATTTATTTATCTTTGATACAGTTACCTTAAATATGATAATTTATAATGTTGCTTATCAATACTCAGCATCCGTAAAATCAATAAACATTAAGTAGGTATACTAATAAAACGTACAGTGTACACATATCTGCCCATATTATGTTTGTCGTCGCAACTAGGTACTTATTTATGATTATTTTACGGAATATTCCTCATGATAGTTGACATATTTAACAAACAAACGTTGTTTATACCTACTTACTTTCATTCCTATTTATTTATAAATTATCTATTTTCGTTGTTAAAACATAATAAACATTTGATTACTTATAGTTTACTTCGCTATCTATTTTGTGTTGTCAGTGAGGTTGGTATTCCAGTGTAAGAAAAGAAAATAGCTATATTATTAATTTATAGGAATGAACCGTTTCCATGCTTGTAAATGAGTTAATGTTATAGAGCTAACCCATTACCAAATTCAATTAGTTATTAACCGCACTGAATATATTATGGGAAATTATTATTTTACCTACATACCGTCGACTACAAAAGTAGGTATGCTTACACGGTCAAAATTACAAATCATCTTAAATTAAAATATATATTGTGATAAGTATTACAACAAAGGTAGATAGATACTATAAAAGAATTATGTCATTAGTCACATCCAAAATACAAATAAAAAAGGAAATATCAACAATTGTTTACGTATCATATATATTTATATAAAGGTTATAAGAAGGTTCGTAAGAGGACGGTATAATATTTTGTAACAATATTTGTTTTCTTGTGTGCAAATACTCGTAGTTAGTGTTAATAATAGCATATTGTAATGACACAAGGCAGTAGTAGATCAGAGCCTTAAAGGTGCCTATTTAATTGGATACAATTCCTACAAATTGTGTAAACATGTGTCTTCAAAAGACATATAAGCTTAAATTATAACTTCGCAGATTTTCAGGGGTGACACATAACGTATATTTTAATACATACGAGTATTAACCTTTAACTCTATTTACGCATTCATAAGTCATAACACGAGTCAATGAGAATTATTAATTACAAAACAAATAAGAAGGAAATGCATGCCTTGCTAGTCAATAAATATATAATAAGTCTATTTAAGTTCCTGTTTACTAGTATCTATTCAAGTACAGTAGAAACAGGATTTATTTTAATGCTCGTTCGCCACTTAAACAATCAAATAGCTACATAGTTGAAATTACATCTCTCATTTATCTTATAAGATATTTTTAAAAATTTGAGTGTTCAAGGTCCTTCTTAACTACTCTCTATTAAGTACATATTTTATTTACGATACACTGCAATCAACCCACTTCTGGTAGGTATATAATGCCTTTAACTTAGTTCATAAAAGGTTACCGGTGCATTACTGCATTATCGTATATGACAGAATTACCTACAGAATTTGCTAGTTTTGGAGCTGGACACAAAAACTTCCGGATTATCGTAGTCACACGAAAAAGGAGGGTACGATACCTAGTTGTAAATTCATCCATGCCTTGGAGCGATGCCAGTAACAAGTGCTTGTAACATAAAATACCTATGCGCTACAAAATGTAGAATAACCACAGCCATACTGGACAGTGGACACTACTTGCCATGTTTGTCTGTAAAACACGCTGAGATTGTGGACCAAATCTATTCTGTTCGGATAAGTAAGCACGTGTACATATAAGATAGATGATATTTGGCTATGTTAACGATTATGGACCAAAATTTTTGTTGACTTGTCTAGCCAACGCATTTTGAAGTATAACCTAAATTAAAATAACTTCCACTGCATAATTTAACGGGGTCGTTACGGTTTATTTATAGGCATGTACCTAATTGACAAATCGTTTACATAAATAGAAATAAAACTAGTGTTATAAATATCTAGCACAAAATCAATACAAGGTTATATCAGAGAATGCTGCGGGTATTCAAGATAATGATATATAAATATTTATTGAAGCAATAACTTGCATTTGCTTATACA
The DNA here is from genome assembly GCA_026213755.1 of Eurema hecabe. Classification (NCBI taxonomy): domain Eukaryota; kingdom Metazoa; phylum Arthropoda; class Insecta; order Lepidoptera; family Pieridae; genus Terias; species Terias hecabe. The sequence goes on from JADANM010002527.1 coordinate 6,268,428, forward strand.
CAAAAAAATAAAGGGCAATAATTTAGACCCTCTGCAATATATTGATTACCTTGATTGAAAACAATTGTGAAGAAATTAATATGGCATTGACTGTATTTTATATTAAAATAGTTATGTAAACCATTTGATAAACTGTACTCATAAGAACTTATTGACGTCAGCAACGTACGGATAGAAAAACAATGAGGCGGCCAAAAATAAAATATTTGTACATTTATTAATTAGATGTCACTTTTGATTATTTATATACGTTCAATTGCTATGACAAATCACTTGTTGACAAAATTTAGGCATATATGTTAGATCAATATTACCTATTATTGCGTATTCTTCTAGAAGTGATAATGTTGACTGCACTTAATCATTTTTTGCATTATATTTTATGGCCTTTTGTAATAAGAACCTACATAAATGTTGTTTTTAATGAAAACATAATGCGTGTGTGCGAGTGACTACCTTTCGCGACCTTTATAATATTATTTGGCCATTAACCTATTGTTATCAGAATATTTTAGGTTAATAACTTAACATAAACAAATCTTGTTAAAATTTATCTAATGAGTTATCAGTGTTGTTGAGTAATAGTATGTATATCAATAGATATCATCTAAGACTGAGCGGTAGCTTTTTATTTTCGTTCATTCCTTATCATGCGTATATTTCACACAAAAAGAAAAACTTAATCCAAATAATCTATAATACTTAATGAACTCTTAATGAAACAAATAACAGATTATATTAAAGAAGAAAATATGGAGTAGTTAAGTTTTACGGTTCATACTTATCATCTGGCTAATAACGAAATGAAAAAATAAAGTTCAAATGACACAATTATAATATTTACAACACACGTACATACTTGCACAATAAGAGCGGTTATAATAAGTTTTTATCTAAATTATATTTGTGACTTGTAAAGAAGACGTATATACTTTTCTAAATATTTTATTACTAGCTGTTGCTTGCGACTTCGTCCCCGTAGATTTTTTTTCCATTATTTCTTCGCTCCTAAAGCCTTCCTCGATAAATTGTCTATTCAATGAAAAAAGAGTTTTTTCAATTCGAACCAGTAGTTCCTGAGATTAGCGCGTTCAAAGAAACAAACAAACAAACTCTTCAGCCTTATATATTAGTATAGATTAGACAAACGGGCAAAAACAGATTAACGTGTTTTTCGATTTTTTTTATTGACATTGTTTAATGTCTTAATATAAGTGCATTTAACAATACCGAATTTGGGACGCAAATTATACTTCATAAAATATTACATAAAAATATTACGTATCGTCCTTGAACCTTCCTTAAATCAAAAAAGGCTATTTCAACAGCCCATAATCGGATATATGGGCTGTTGAAATATAGTCTAAAAATTTAAATTATATAAAGCACGCTTGAATAGATTTGCGTTAACAAAAAAAAATAAAATTAATTATGACGTTATCAAGAGAGGTTACTTCTCCTTAATGACCATGCATTCGTCCGCTGGCGTAGCGGCTTCAACCGCGTGGACGATGACTTTTGTGTTCATGCGTGCTTATCAAAGTGCTGATAAATGTAAATACGTATACGTTGCCATTGGTCGCGACGAGGGCGTGCCGCCGTTGCCTCTATAAAATCGTCTTACACTAAAGGTGCTATAGCATTCCTTGCTCCATACTCGCACGTGACTTATAAACCTCATATAACTACCGTTTACATTCAGTTTCCTAGCAATTATAGTAAGTATCTACATTACTTTATCACGCGTATTTTCTATTTATAAAATAATCTAGTTTCCAGTCTATTTGTAGTAACTAGTTAATATATTATTTTAATGGTAGGTATATTAATTATATTATTCGTACTGTCTTTGATAAATAAGTAAATATTTAAGTTATTAAAGAAAAAAACAAAAAATTATATAGGACGTAGTCATCAATTAATATTAACTTCATGGGATCTTTGTACTTAAATAGGTGGTTTTTAATTTATTGCAGATAAAAAATGGCTTATTTACAATCAAAACCTAAATCTGAAACAATTGAACTCAGGGAAAAATACATTGGGTAAGAGTTTTATTATTACGTATTTTTTAAATATTAAAAAACTATCTATTTATAGCGAATTAAACTTTCGCCATTATATTGAAATTTAAATAACTTATAGTTATAGTGCAAAAAGTATTGATAGGTCATATCACTAACATATCATAATAGTGATATTTACAAGTTTGCGTTGTTTGTTAACAAATTATTTATAACAAAAGTTATTAAAACTAAAAAATTGTACAAGGGTGTGGTTTGAAAGTATAAATATTTCAGGGCTGCTTGTCAGTTGTTTTTCCGGTCCTCCCCGTTGAAAATAGTTCGTGGTATCGCCCAATTCATGTATGATGAAACGGGCGAAAGATATCTCGACTGTATCAACAATGTTGCACACGGTTAGTATGCACAAAATCTGATATTACATATCACATGTACAATGCGTGATTGCTGAATGCACAACTGGCATTTGTATGTTGTTGTGGATATTTATCGTGTTATTTTGTTTGTAACATAGTTATCGAATTGCTGGTTTTAACTTTTAAGTGGTATTGTTTTCTATAATTTTTCATATTTTCTTTGTGAGTTTAAGTTAAGTAATTTTTTGGGATTTTTAATATTATGAGGTTTATATTGTAATTGAGATACCGTAGCGTTAATTGCTATAGACTGACGTTCTATTTTACACACAAATAGTATTATATACAATCGCATATTATTTACGCGTATAATAATATAATATACATTTTATATCATCTTATGTTTATTTTATTTTATTATTTTTAGTTGGACATTGCCATCCACATGTAGTCGAAGCTGGAAGAAATCAAATGTCACTGATTTCGACCAATAACAGATACCTGCACGATGAAATAGTGATCCTTGCCGAAAGGCTTGTTAAGACCATGCCTGGTTCCTTGTCCGTTTGTTTCTTCGTAAATTCTGGCTCTGAAGCCAACGACTTGGCACTACGGCTAGCAAGAGTCCATACTAAGAAGAAGGATGTTATAATACTAGACCAGTAAGTATTTTTAGTTAACTTTTATATCTTCGGGGAGTTCTTCGGATGATTATATATCAGTATGAATGTAATGAAAGAAATTATTGGCTCTTATCTAGCAGATACTCAGTCCAAAATGTTCATACTTATTCCCAATATATTTTATAAAAATAATCGCAGTTTCTTTTTTAATGGATGTTGTTAAAACAAACATTTCTTTATCTTAAAAAGCCAATTTGAACGTTTATTGTAAATGAAGACGAATATAAGTCGGCGTAGGAGTTTTTTGTGGGTGCTACTAGCGCCATTTTGTTCCAGCGCGTATCATGGCCACCTAACATCCATGATTGATGTCTCTCCTTACAAACTGAACCTACCGGGAGGGCCCGAGAAACCAGAGTGGGTTCACGTGGTGAGTTGCCATGGCTCCTCCACCATAGTGTAGCTATACACCTACTTTATTATCCTACTTTTTGTTTGATACTATGCACAAACCTCCCTATTAAGTGTTTTACTCTTTGATGGCAAATATGTTAAATAACATTGAAAATTCGCCTTTAATGCTTTCTACAATAAATACGAATTTCGTATACAACTTCGCCTATAATATTTATTATGTCGGTATACAATATCGGGGATACGATATGAGAAAAATATGGAATTATGACTACGTTTATGGTTCGTGTTTTTCTTTTATTCGCGTATATATTAGAAGTTATTATTAAAGAGTAACATTTGGTCTTTTATTGCGTTAATACTTTCTCTTATTAAATAGATATCTTATCTATGTGGTCATAAATAAATAAAACCTTATTCTTTAGCATTGTGAGGAATTTAGTTTTATTTTATACGTTTTTGATACAGGCTCCAGTCCCAGATGTTTATAGAGGAAAATATACCTATCCAAAGGACTCCCAATGTGACGATGAATTAGGAAAATTGTATGCTGACGAAGTAGGAAAGCTATGTAAAGTGGCAACCGAGAAAAATGGTGGAGTCTGCGCCTTTTTTGCTGAGAGTCTTCAGAGTTGTGGTGGACAAATATTTCCTCCCGATGGTTATTTGAAACGAGTGTATGAGTAAGTAAATACTTCATCATTTTGCTACATAAACTTCTTATCCGCAAATTATATTGAAAAGGAATATGAATACCAACAGACTCTTTATGAACTTTTTTTAAATGAAACATACTTTTAAACTTGTCAACAGGGCCGCGATAATAGCCTGTATGTAATAAAAGTTATTAAACTTGAAATCTACTCTATATAATACTTTTTACTCGTTATATTTGTTATAAAGAATGACGAACGGAGAAATGTTGATAAAGGAAACCCTTTTGTATAATAAGAGATATGATGTAATGATTTTTAAATGTAATGATAAGGATGTTTGTGAATACATAACGCAGAGTGGAACGTGTAATATCGTTACGCTGATTAACGTTTTCCTTGCAATAACGACAAACGCATTATTATATATTTATATTCCCGTTTTATTGTACACACTTAAACAGAAACATAACGGAAGATAACATAACACGTTTGTAAATTACAGATACGTTCGGGAAGCCGGTGGTGTGTGCGTTGCCGATGAGGTCCAAGTTGGCTTCGGTCGTGTCGGAACACACATGTGGGCTTTCGAAACGCAAGACGTGATCCCAGACATCGTCACTATGGGCAAACCCATGGGCAACGGTCACCCCATTGCTGCGGTTATCACTACTCCCGAAATCGCTAAGAGCTTCGCCGACACTGGAGTCGAATATTTCAATACAGTAAGGAGCGCATTAATATCTGAGCTTGGTTTTAATTTAACTTATAAAAAATCCAATTTGGATAAGGTTACATTTAATATGTATATCTGTTAAGGTACTATAAGGTATACTAAATAAAATATATATGTTGATTGATTCTAGTCTCTATTTATAATACCTACCTGAAACCTACCTTATATTACTAATAGTGTATATTTAATATTTTTAAATAAAATTGAAGAATATGTTTAAAACCTCACCAAATTGTTTCTCGACAGTATGGAGGTAACCCAGTTTCCTGCGCGATAGCGAACGCGGTGCTTGACGTAATTGAGGAAGAGCGTCTGATGGAACGCGCTGGCCGCGTTGGCAACCACTTGCTATCTCGGTGTGAGGGCTTAAAGCACAAGCATTCACTTGTAGGAGACGTGAGAGGAAGAGGACTCTTCGTAGGCGTTGAGCTGGTTACCGATAGAGAAACACGCACGCCTGCTACTGCTGAAGCGAAACATATAGTTAATAGGTACCTATTGATTTTCGTTCATATTGCTTTATTAGTTCCATAGTACAAAATGTTTTGGCAAGCGTAAACTTGACTACACGGCTGTATGTCTTATGTCTGTCTAATCCAACTCACCTACCTTTTGGTATAGGTCGTGTCACGAATGTTTAGCGCTGAACGAGAATAGCTGCGCATCGGTATAATCGCGCCCGTAATTAGCGTATTGGTACGAGAAAGACAACACGACTGGGGAACCAATCAACGTTCGCGCACCCGACGATCACGCGCCCCGCGCGCCGTGCCGTCCTCTCGGTACCTTATTTTTGACTTCTGCGCAGGTTTCGTTCAGCGCTAAAGATTCGTGACGCGACCTATAGGCAGTTACATATTTTTAAAAATTAATTTGAAAGATCTATGTATTTTTCCATAATAGCAAAAGCAATGTTGGGTAGCTGTTTAATGCAGCTGTTAATTAAGTATAATGATTTCAGGAAAAGATTTCATTACAGATATCATTAACAACACAATAAATCTAAGAGAAATTTTCTTATTTGCAAATTGCACAATATGTTTAAATAATGTTTCAAATATTCATAGGATGCGAGAAGAAAAAATTCTTATAAGCCGAGATGGCCCTGATGCTAATGTTTTAAAATTCAAACCACCCATGGTGTTCACAACTCAAGACGCAGACAAACTAGTGGACACTTTAGATAGAGTTTTGTCAGAACTTGATAACCAATGGAGGACTACTATTACTAATTTAAAACTCGAGGTTAGTATCAATATTTTTCTCCCACTATTGTTGTAGATGACTGATGAATATATACATAAAAATAATAATACTTAAAAAATCTCATATTTCTCTTACAGTGTAAGTCTTGGGTACTATGTTATGTGGTTACATATATTTCTTATAAGATTATTGTGTATTTGCTTCTTAGTAGAAATTCTTATATTTATGTGTTGGATAAGACACTTTTTACTTTTACAATATAAGGGTGTAATCTCTTAATTAAGAACCCAAAATAATTTAAAAAAAATTGAAAATAGTGTTTACTTAAGCAAAATATTTTTTCAGATCATGGTCACACCTATTGGAGACAGTGTCG